>JAQIVE010000420.1:0-38273 GCA_034698285.1 Sminthurinus bimaculatus
TTAGAAGCCTGTATTTTTTTCTGATAATTGTTTGGACCCTTCAGACCATTTAAATTTCATATTGGGACCTGCTCATGTATTTTTGTCCAACTGTCACACCTAATTGACCCACACTGTCGCTGAAATACTGAAAAAATGACTTTTTCTTAATTTGCTTCAAATTTTTAGTCGTTTATCCAATTCCGGATTTTGTTTTTGGATTCAACGGCTTGAAAACATCATAAACAACAGATTTGGACGCATATCTAAGCACAAACTAAGGTTCTGCCAATGTTATACGTGGATCTTTACGGAGCTCACAGGAGCTGAAATCGTGCGCACGGAAGACCTCCTGGGCGAAGGTCATTTTTGACCTTGCGACTATCAAAACAGGTCACAATGTTGACATTCCTTGAAAGTCGAAGAAACAAGCTTTCAGGGACTATGCCGCACTTTATAATCGGACAACGGGGTTTCATTTGGCAGCCAACGGAAGTCATTCCAAGTTTCTTGTTGTATACCGTTAAGAGGCATTTTTACCTGAATTTTGCAAGCTCTGTATTGTGTATTGAATGGGAAATAGTAGTTTAATGTTGATTGTGTTCTTTGATCGCCGTTATATGAGTAATATATATTACATGAGGAATAACAATGTTTGTTAAACCAAATTAAGATAATAAAACTCCTATTGGATTAGTTTATATAATGAACCATCGTCTATTTAGTTTTATTCTGTATTATACCATATTATGCGATGATAGTTCGATCTTTTCTCATCACGAGACTATGTAATAAAAAACCGGAATCGCTACAAATTAGAGTTTTTCTGACCCGCAAAGGCATTGTAGAAGTATAAACGAAAAAGTGTAAATTCGCGTTTATTCAGTGTTCTTGTTCAGTCAATGAACTACATACTTACATATAAGTAATCAGTATTCAGTCTTATTGCATAGATGAAGTAAACAAACTATTATAAAAACAGGATTTACAATCAAGTAATTTCTTCATGTACACAAAAATATAATCTCAATAATATATTATATTATGAAGGCTTAAAGCTTAAAGGTATGGCAAAAAGTTGCCTGGAATTCTTTTTCTACTGCCCTTTTGCATTCCTTGTCCGGTTTAGCAATTATAACAACGAGTTATTTAGGAGGTAGATTATGTACATTTACATTCTTCGGTTATCACAATAATAAATTACGCCAGCTCCCATAATCTATTAACAATTAAAGGCTATAGCAAGTCGATCGACTCCCAAAATTTAGCTCTTGCGTGGAAGGGGTCATTTATTAGTCCACCATTGAAATTGTTGAGGTTCATAAAGAGAAGATCGTTTGCGTCGATGGGAGGCCAAATGTGGTTTTGAAACCGGAGTTTTGTACTGTCAAAGTAAAGTTACAATTTATAATGCAAGCATAACCTAAAAAAATACAAAAAGAAAGTAGAAAGCCACAGCTTTGACTTACTGATCGGTGGCAAATTGGCTCCAGGATCTGACCATTGCTCGTGAGATTTCATAGTCGCGATCAGTCCTCTTAATGTTGGTGAGGAGGCCCAAATGAAATAAAAAGGAAATATCGTCTCCTGAAATTCATAGATGAGATGACTCATTTTAATTTCTGATCATAATTTCTTCAAAGTATGAAAACAAACGAAAGAAACGAAGCTAAAATATCAGTATTTTAAATTTTAAATATAATAATTTACCGTGACAAACGCCGCGGCTGGGTCTTTGCTTTCTAAAAACGTTTGCCTTTACCCAGTTTGACACGACAGAGTAGCCCAACTCGAGGATGCGTGGGAAAGAGCCAGATGTCAAAAAGATATTGTAAAATGTAAAGTCTCCCTCATATGTCATATAATAGGTGTAGGTGGGTGCGTATTTTGAATGCTCTAGAGCTGACCGTCTGGACGCCACCGCGTAAAGTCGGTCCGTGAACATGTTCGTAAAGTCTGAGAATTGCTTCCTAAAGTCGTTGGGAGCTTGGAAATAGTTTTCTCCCAAATAAAACTTACGAACACGCTCAGCCACATCGATTCGATGTTTATCATAATTCAGGAGAATTGGAGCTGTGTGCTCCCAGTTGTAGTTAATCAGAGCTGTCACATTTTTGTTCCGGATTATTCCTACATTGACATAGTATAAAAAAGTACAAATATAGAAAAAGTCTTTGAATTTAGTCAAATTCGAACGAAAATCATGATCATTCACGTTGATATGGTAAATGTTGAGAGTATACTTACGAGAGGAATACACTAATCCTTCGCCACTGTTAACACCCAAAAGCCATGGAACTTTGTTGAACAATCCTTTGCTGACTGACTCAATTGGATGGCGATACATAAAAGTTTCCCCGTCAATAACTGATTCTACTGTGGGTGAATATTGAGATAGAGGATTTGAAAGGATATCCTAAAAACGCATTTAAAAGAGTATCTTTTAAAAAATCTCCGTTTTATGCCCGGTCTGTTCTTTTTTATGCTTTTATGTACAATGTACATACAAATCTACACACACAACTATTGACGAACCATTCTCTCGTGATGAAGATTGACAATTTTAGTGCCGTCAACATTTTTCAGGCATTGAGCTAGTTCTTTTGTATTCTCAGTCGGGCAGTTTAACTGATGGCCCAAGCGAACTGCTTGCTCGGCTGGATGGTCCACGATTTGCCAAGTTCTTAGGGCAGTTCCACTGTTTGAAATGGCTTGACTAAAAAGTCCTCGTGATTGCTCCGAGAGCATGTGGAAATGAACACAGGAGGCACCCGCACTCTCCCCAAAGATTGTTACTCGATTTGGATCTGGAAAAGAAAATTTAGCCCTCCAGAATCTCACAAGCAACACAGAGATAACTGTGGTAATTAGCATATGTATACTCTTGCTGATTTGTATCCATAATTTTAATTCTTACCTCCTCCGAATGCTGCTATATTTTCTTGTACCCACTTCAAAATTGTCAAAGAAAATGACATTTAAGTTGAAGCCTTTCAAATAACCATTGTCACCAAAAGAGTCATATTATTTTACTTACCCGGAGTGCGAGATTTTGATCTTTAAGTCCCATCTAAAGTATAGTACAGTAGAAGTAATTTTATGCAATTAGTTGGTATAAAAGGCTAATTTCCACACAAAAGGAAGATTAAAAAACACTGAATAATACTTTACAATTACATTTCCTCTGATGACACCATCGCCAGTTGAAAGGAAACCCAGAGCACCCACTCTATAGTCTAACGTCACTAAAAGAACATCTTCGTCCATAAAATACTGCGGCCCATACAGCTGACTTGACCCGTACATAAAATAACCCCCGAAAAGGTAGACAATAACCGGGTACAAAGGCGCAGTGGTACTCGTCCGATTCTTGAATCCGGGTGGCTCAATAGTATTTGCACTGTATGGATCTGTATCACTCACATCTTCTGCAATCTGTTTGCAACCACATTAAAAATTACCATGATAAAATAACAATAATAATTACAAATTAATCACACAGATTTTAAATGCGCTATCCACATAAATATACACTTGAATAGCACAAGAATGAAATTGCATATTCACAACACAAACGTTTTCACAGAACAACTTATATTTGTTTAAACCTTGGCCGGGACGAAGACATTCAAAAACAGGCAGTCTTCTGACCTATTAAATTAAGTGGTAATAATTATTTACTAAGTTGCTCAATAGTATCTTAAGACGAATTTATATTATTCCTTCACAAAACTTAATTTACCCCGAGATGAGACCCGTAATGAAGTTTAACTGCAAACAATGTGGTTTATATTTATCTGCAATTTTAACTCCATCCCAGTTTTTGGCCGGGCGAGGAGACTCAAACCTTAGAGAGTCGACTGGAGGCTCCGCGTACCTTTAACAAATGAACACAATTAAGTTTGCACTGCAGAACTAAATACATGGAAGCCGCATCGTATATTTAGAATAACTTTTAGTCTGTTATATTTACGGGATTCCAAGAAACTGAAAATATTCTCGTCCATCTCTTGAAACGCCAGTTGACCCTCGGATGAATCCATTAGAGATCAAGATCTGAAAATTTAACATTTCTTCTCATTTCAATTCACTTTGAGCAAAACTTTGACGTTTTCATATAACGCCCGTTATTTTAATCCCCTTTATTGATCTAAATATACACATACTTGAGGATATTTAAATGCACTGGCTCCGGCAAAATTTTCCGGTGGGCTTCCATAGTAATACGCGAGGAACACAATGGGCAGAGCTAACGAGGCGGATTTTATTCCCATAGCTTAATTTCACTACTACACTACTTGCTTTCAATTGGCTATAGTTGGAATTTTGATCTACTCCAAATCCAAATCCCGAGTTGTAGTCACAAACTCGGACTCAACTTAAACTCCCGTTGGTTTATAACGGAAAATTTCATCTAGAAATTTTCAATAAATTTAATCACTAGAGTAAACACAAGTACAACACACAATGCAAGAAAAGTGCTCCACAGCCGCTAAATCCACCACTACCACTGCCACTGACAATTCAGCCATCCACACTTAAGTTTGGAGTTTAAGTTTGATTCGAAGCTAAATCGAGAACAAACCGTATTAACTCTATCACCCAAATTAAGTGAGGACTGTGCGATTACGCACAGACCATTCTGTGTAATAATACGAGAGTACAACTGTGTACTTAATTTCGATGTTAATGGGGTAATCTGAATGGGGCAGCTTCTCTCCTCGTTATATGTACGTAGTACGTATCTATGTTTCTTGATATGTAGACAGGGAGAGAGACTCATTGTATATATTGGTTAAGGAGTAAAAATATTCCTACTGCTATATGTACATTTGAATTATTTGTATAGCTGTTTATTTTATAGTAATAGAGCGTTGTTTATGCTCTCGCATCTATATGTATGTTTATTATGCGTCCATATTCCTGTGCATAAGATAAGATTAAGATACAAAACAAATGGGACACACCATCATCACATCAAGTTGAAGTCAAAGTCTTTGCAAATCTTATATGTACACTTACAACTGTACCAACTGTAAAATACCTACAATAACCTGTTACGTAGATTGCGACTCACTACTACAAGCCCATTCCTTTTCATTTTCATTTCCATTAGATATGCTATGAACAAATCCTCTGGCCGCCTACTGCTAGCTCAAACTCCTATCCCAACTCCTATTCTGGTGCTCTCTCGCTGCTTAATGCTCAATACAGAATTCTTAATGCTTAATCTGTAATGAAGATGCAATTTTGTAATAATTCCTCCGTCTCGACTTGAGTATTGTGTGTATTATGCATTATTCCCAATTCACTGCCTCTGTCTTCATCTCTCCTCTCCTCTTATTTTTCAAAGGCAGATGCATACAGAAACAAACTGAAGCTCAAGTCTCAAGTCTAGCCAACAAAGAGACTGGCTATTTTATGTTTTGTGTAATCAGAATAAACATAATTTAAAGCGAAAGTTTTACGCTTTTGTTACACTATCAGTTTTTTAAGACTATGAGCATTAAACTAACTTAAACAGTAAATTACATTGATTCAATAAGGTAAACTTTAAATTCGACATAGTTATTACAACAAAATCACTTGTAAATATGTGTGTAAACATTAAACGTGTGATTGCATGTGGCAACTTTTAAGCAGTAAAGACTCATAATGCATTTGTTGTACACAATATTTGTGGCAGGTAGTGAGTAGTGAGAATCTGGCAGTGACATCTGCCAGCACATACATATGTAAAAGTAAAAGCAACTAATTTTGTTATTATTTACTGTTGTTTGGTGTCAATAATACATATTACTTGATATTATACGCATCCCAACAGGATCTTGTCAAATTCCAAATATTGTACAAAATCCTTTACTTAGAAGCTCTGAACTTGTTGAATGCCAATGTGTCAAGAGGCCAACGATGATTTTCCCTTATTGTGACTCACTTTACTCTGTTTTAAGATGAAAATGCTAGTTTATTGTAACTTTTAGGATGAATAATAAAGATGGATTTCATCACCCTCCTTATTATTCTACGAGTCTTATTGGCTTTTGGTTTGACTTGACTTTGGGACTTTTTAGTATTGAGTAAGATATGATTTGGTTTGATATAATGTGATTCGAACAGTACGCACCTTTAATTTTATAAAATGACGAATTCATATATTATGTATTATATATGTATAATCATATATGCTTGCCGACTCAGAGAACAGAGCATAGCAAAACAGATTATGAAGGTGCAAACGTGGTTGGCGATTCGAGTCAAGTGCAAACTGCATCTCTATTCATGATTAGTCTGGTTTGCAAGCGTGGTCATGTTTGCAATTACGGTGCATTCTCCTTTCTGTAATAAAATATTACGCACAAAAGACTTTCAAGTCGTGAGTGGCATGGCTTGATGATGAAGAGTGTTGTGACAATGTCTCGGACATTTATTAATTTTTTAAGGTAGCTAACGTACGTAAACATATGCTTGATGATTCACGTACTAGCTGAAAATGCATAAAGCGTCATTGTTTATATGTATGCATACGTAGTACCTATGTGTTTAAGTGTATCCCTGTCATTCATAAAATGCGTATAAATTTTATATCGTAAACTTCAAGTATGCATACATACATATGCAGTTATATTGTGACATGAATAATTTATGCAGCTACCTGTGGTTAATTCGATCGAGACGATATAGATACCAATATTGCCCATAATATTGTATTAGCATATAGTATGGAAATTGAGCTTTGAAGTTCAATTAAATCTATGTCATGTGTTTTGTATTTTAGTTTACTTGATAAATAAAAATTAGCTATAATAAAGAGGCCTGAGCCTCAAGCCAAGTGAAATGAAAATGCTGTTCATTACTCGCTGCACCGTGGAAAATGCACATTTGATCTAATTATTTAGCGATTTTTCAAGACGTAGAGATCTCTACGATATCTACCTATACATAATAATATGTGTTGTGATTGGGCTGCATGAACCGAGAGTGAGTTGAAGTTGAGATTGAAAGTTCTACTTGGGTAAATAATGTCTGCATCTAATTTGAAGCTTTAACTAAATGAGTTGACTACATAACAAATGGACAGTTATTTGTTACGTGTATTTTTCCGCTGATAACTTAATTTTTAGACTTCAAAGTCCAAAACACACAGAAACACACGCCGACCTACACACAAATGTATGTAGAAGGTATGTAAAATGTAAATGAAGTTTACACGCACTGACCTCAAAAGAGCGTGCAAATTCCTGTACTTAATCTGCGATTTTCCCCTTGAAGGGTTAACTCTGTACTTAACTACATAATAGTAATGTGATTCAATGTTCAAGTTAACATTTAGTATTCTTATTTGATGACATTGTTTTATTGCATGTTGACGCATGCTAAGTATTACCTTAATTAGAAAGGCAATTAGCATTATTATGCAAATATAACTATGAGCTTGATTAAAGAACTGTAAAAAATTCTGAAATAAGATAGAACCATGCAGATATAGTCAAACCATTAACAACCAAATAAGTGTTTTTTTACTTTTTACCCCTTTACAGCTCGTAAAAACTTTGCGTTAGTTGAAGCATTAAAGTATATGCATGTTAAAGGAGAGTGGTTGCAATGAATGTGTTTAGTTAATACTCTGCCTGTTTACGGAAAACATATTTAAAAAGATTGCATAATTACAGTAGGCTAAATTTAGGAAAAGGTTTTAGATTAGAACTTGAAGAACTCACCTTTCAAAGTTAAAACATCAATAATAATAATGTGTGTTGCTAACAAATAGGGATTCAAGTGAATGCCGACAGCAATGATATTTGTTATTAATGCAGAGATGAACAAAGAACATTAGCACTTAGCCATTTTTCTGCTTTGCTTGCTCTTTGATTCAGCAACGATCGCCATTTAATTTTAACACGTGGCAATTTTAAGTCGTTGCCTCTTTATTTCGCTATTTCAGTTGCAAAACAGAACAAATTGTATCGTAATAATTATTAGCAAAGTGCTGTGCACTCAAAGACGGGTCAGTAAAGGGAAGGAACAAGTCCAAACATTAATAGTTTTTTTATAAGAAAATGCATTAATACTTTTAAACATGCATCTGATGCAAGGGCAAACATACTTATGATTTAATTGTTTTCCGCATCGCATACAAATTTGCAAAGATTGTGTGCTATCATTATCTTACAGTTTCTATAAGATATTACCTAATAGTTTTTGCACTGCATCCATTTAAAAGGATCACACGGAAAAGACATACTTAATCCTCCAAACTACAATGAAAAATAGTTTAATAATAATAATAAATAAATATAAGGTGTAAGTTCCAAACAATTAATGCTCTATTTTTACACAGGTTTTTAACACCAGCAGTTTCCCAAATTGGAGTTCCTAAATTCATGAATTTTAGATGCTTTTGATGCCAGAACCTTGTCTAGCCAAAGGTGGCACCTGACTCTTTTGACAATAGTTTTCCATGATTTGATGACCTCTTACAAATTACAAGTTACCCTTTTGAGCTCTTACGCAATTCCCCTTAATTGTTACTCTAAGAATGGGCAGACGTTTGATGTCATGGCTGGAATCACTGAAAAGAGTCGCCATAATGACACTGTATACCTGCAAAAGCATCAGTTCAATTGGCCCCAAAACCACAATATTGTTTATGCGTTAGTTCTATGGAAACGTAACTACATAATTGTATATAAGTCTCTGAGGAACACTCATTTGAATGTCGAATCATTCTACGAGAATGCAGATTATGCGTGATAATTTGAGTCGAAAGGCTGACTCTAATAGGGAAAATGAGCAAAATGTGCAATTCATTTAGTGCAATTTCATTATGAGCACATTATATTTGCATCCTCTTGAACATTTGAGATAAATACAAGTAAGTTATTTATAGAGGGCAGTATAAATATTTAATGATTTTTTTTATTTTCAGGTCCATTTACATACATTTTACATGGTGTTTTATCACAAAATATACAAAATACAGTACATACAGCTCAAACGTGCAAACTTACAAAAGTAACTATACATAAACATTAGTTAAGAAAACGTGTAGGAAATTAAGTTTGAGACAGCGGAAAGCCTCCGTTTACACACTTACATTAACATTAGCAATATAAATACATACATATAATAAGACAATTCATTCAGTCAGTCGTTTTTCTTCTTGGTTGCGTGTTCGTGTTTGCTTTGAAAATTCTTACGATGAATAATATTAAATGTATCAGTAACAGTAAAAGTAGTCAATCGTCAATAGTCAATCATTTAAAACTTGACGCACACGCTTTTTGACGAATATACATACAATATTGTACGATATATTATATAATACATGTATTATGTATATTTAATGTAACTTGCTTGAATATGTATAGGATATACACACTACAGATCTTCCTGTACTCCATATGTATAAGGACATGAATATGAAACATTAACTTTTGTAATAATACATAGAAACACTTATTGTTAGCCACTGAATTTATATATTGTATAATACATATCGTTGTTAGTAGAGTCACTAATAATTAGTCGTTTTTGTTTTTTTCCTGGACTTGCTTACAGTTACCTAATGCTTAAAACGTTCATTACTTACACAAATGTGAATGCTCAATAAAAGTTATGTAATTTTAATTCATATTTAATACGACATAGCTTTTTGGTGGTCGAGAATTATATATTTATTGTAAGTTTTTAGTAAAAAGGTAAATTAAAAATTGTTTTTGTATCATGCGTATGGACAGATTAGGTTTCGACAGTCAACCGTTAAGTTTGTAAATGCGAAAAATGTATGCTGTAAAATTTGCATTAACTTTGTAAGTGCCACGTTGGAACAGTACAGAAATTGCAATAAAATGGATCAACGTAGTTTGTAAAAATTGTTTTACTAATACCTTAAATCCTTGCATATTATATAATGTTGTACTAACCTACTAAACTATGCTATTCTACAAATAAAAATAGCCTAAATTAATTATAGAACAAATTACGACTAGGACGAATGGAGGATTTCTTGTAAAATTTCATTGAGCTGAATGGCAACATGACTAAAACTTGGTCGGTTCGTTGGACACTTGTGCCAGCATTTGGCCAAAAGCTCAACCAATTTTCCTGGAATAAGTTCCATCATCTCTTCCGCATTCCATGCGAGCTCCTTTCTTTCTAATAGCTCTACAAGCGTTCGATTTGTCTCCCTCTCGAATGGAATTTCGGCTTGATGAATGACTTCCCAGGTGAGAACTGCGAAACTAAATATGTCTGATTTTGTACTCCAGTCATCATCTATAAGGACTTCTGAGGGAATCCAGCGTAGAGGAATTGTCTGTACAGTGAAAATATATAGACACAAAAAATGAATTTATTTGGAAACTTTTATCCATAAAATCGTTCACAAAAAACTGTTGCAAAAAGTCCAAGAATCTTACCTGATTTTTATAAACGTGGTATTCACTGGAATATGTGTCTTTGGATAGGCAAGGATTGGAAATTTTTATTCTTAGACCGGATGAAATGAGGCAGTTACGAGTTGCCAGGTCCTTATGGACGTAACGCTTGTTGGACAAGTGCTCCATGCCCAATGCCACCTTTTATGTACAAGATATTTAAACAATTTAGCATCTAAATAACTTTGTTAGGTCAGTCAAAAATGAGTTAACTAAGAAACTAAGCTAATAGGGTTTAAATTTTACCTGTGACACAACTTGTATGATTTGCGACATGGTCAAAGTTGGAGGGGTAGGAACTTTTCGGATGCTCTGTTGTCGGGTGGCAAGAAGAAATTGCTTCAAATCTCCCTGAAAAATTAAGATGCATACAAAATTTTATTGAAATTTCAGTAAATCAAATTTTGTTCTGTAAAAAATGTACAGTATTTCTATACAGCATAGATTTTTCATACCCAATCACTGTACTCCATGATCATATAATGTGGGTCCATTTCTCTACACAGTTTGACTAGGCGATTGACATTATCGTGATTCATTTTGTAGTACATGTCAATTTCTCGTTTAAACTCAAAAAGAGCTGTCTCGTCCCTCGTTTGCAGAGATTTCACCATGACAAGGCTCTCCATTTCGCCCTCTTTTAGCTTTTTTGCCTTGGCCAAAAAGACTTCTCCAAATTCACCGTGCCCTAATAAACATAACAAAAGATTGAGTCAAAATCAAGTCAGCAAGTCAAGGAAACAACAGCAAACCTTTTCAACTTTTCTCAGGTCTCGCAAATTTATTATTCTGTCAATAATTGACAAATATCTGCATTTGATTTCTCCAGACATTTGCCTTTCATTTTTACGAGCTCAAAAAAGTTCAAGTTCTTCAGTTTTACTTTCGTTTTTACATTATATACATATGTTTATAGTTTATATATTATGTTCTCCCATTTATTTCATTTCCGTTCTACATAATTTCGAAGCCTTTACCTAAGAGCATGACGAATTGAAGTCCCTGTCTGGAGAAGGATATCTTGTCATAAACACTGCTGCCACACGATCTTTTGCTCGCGACCGACTTGTTACTGGCGATTGATGCAGTGGCCGAAGCTTCGCGTCCACAACCTATTGAACTCTGCGTCGACTTGGCTGTCTCACCTTCGCTCTTTACGCTGTCACTGAACATTTTACAAGAACAAAAACAAAAACGGGAAAAGTTTATTTCTATTTTTCCAAACTCCATTCTAACTTTATGTATTGTATACCATGTAGTATAACTAGGTATGTTGTCATAAAAATGTTTGCCCAGTATTTTTATGACAAAATATTTTTTCCATACCCAGAACTCGGTTTCTTGACCCGGCCATTTTGATTGATATTTGTGGGTGTTCCCACAGAGCCCAAAGTTCCATGTCCATTTGCCACTGGAGCTGTCAGACCCCCCGTCTCCTTCATTTCAGCATCTCCATTCTCTTTACAAGCTGTAAAACAACATTTTTTATATATTTTGGCGGTGTTATTATTACCCTTTATACCATCCTCCTCATCATCATATAATTTCACTTTATTCGTGTAGGCTTTTTATACGGTATAGATCTTTAGGAAAATTCCCCTTGGCATTGGTCAAAGGAAAATTAAATAAAGTCCAATATATCATATAGGAGCACATACATAATACATATTATATCCATAAAATTCATGCGTGTGCGTGTGCTCAATTTCAAATTCAATATTCAAGACACTTCACATACATATGTACATATAGTTAAGCCTTCATATCATATTGTATGTGGCATCATGGATCATGTGAGTGTCCACAATATTTAATTTTTTCATCTGTCTGTCTCTTTCTCTTCCTTTCCCTTTTACTCCTGGCTTTCTCTTTTGCTTTACTCTTCTCCATGTTCGACGAATAGGCGAAACAAGAAAAAGTATTAAATTTGAGCGTATATCTGTAAAATGGAGAGGAAAACTCAAGAATGTGTGCTCGCCTTGTCCATACAAAAGCAAATACAAAGCTACGACCATATAATATGAACTATATGAAGCAGCAGGCATCATCAGTATTGGCATCGGCCAGGAGCAGACACGAGACAGAGACCCGGAGAAAGAAGAGGAAGAGACATGAATCATAAAAATGAATGGTCATGAATTTATGATGTTCAGTCAGTTTACGATTGTGGATTTATGAGGTATCATTGAATTTCTCATACATGCATACATACACACACATACACACATATTTCTCAGAGAATTCGTGTAATAGAGTTGAGTTGAGTTGTCGACAGTCGGCAGTCGTCAGTTGATTCGACAGGATGAGAGCAACACACAAGAACTGAAGCAGAGGAAAATAAGGAGAAATAGAAAAAGATTCTCGGTTTTATCTAGACCTCCCGTTTCGGATTTTATGATCACTTAAACACTGACTGACTGTAGTATAGACTGTACTGAATTGCACTTTCCTCTTTTTTAATACGGATACGCACATGCATTCACATGTGTTTTTATACAGATATAAATATGTATAATGCGTCTCCTAAGTATGTATGTACAAACACAAACTTGTACACTTGTAATATGATATAAAAGTGTGTAGATGGGAAAAGGACAAACTTTCAGCAAGGTATGCGTGTTTCCTCTGTATTTGTCGGTAGCGGCACCACAGCATTAATCCAATGACGAGCAACATGTAGCCCGCTGCCACGCTCAGAGTGATCGACACCGTCCGAGTCATCACATTCCCATCTTCTATACTCTCCGATATGAACTGGTCGTTGGCTGCAAGCAAAATTGAGCAAGTAGGAAAAATTTAATTTTTTACTTTATCTGAAAAAGTTTAGACAGCTTTAGATATAAAAATATTGTAATAACATGCAAGTATAGTAAACTAACATTTGATGATGAGTCGAACTTCCTCCCTCTTGAATCCTCCACTGTTTCCTGCGGTGCAGCCAAAAACTCCGTTGTCTTCTCGACTCACTTTAGATATGAACAGAGAGCCATTTGCCAAAACTGTGAATCTGTAATTTAATGACGGTAATTAAAACGTTTCTACATTTTTTCAACAAAAATGCAATAGGAACACAAGACATTTTTCTATCCTGTGAAAGTCCGTCCACAGTCATAAAAACTATAATAATGATAATATGCCTTCTTTTTGCCAGTGTAAGCAAAAAATGGGGAGAAAGAGACAAATGTGATGTGTACCGTTTGTGGTCGAATCCATTAAGGATTCTGTCCTTATCCCATTGGATGAACGGGGGAGGATCACCAGACGCTACGCAGTTGATAATTAAAGCATGACCTTCGACAGCGTCCGTTGGATTTCTCGGAGTCACCACAAATTTCGGGGGTGCTAAAGTACAAGAAGCAGTGCATGGGGGAAATACAATACAATATTATTCTTGAGTCTTATCTAATGCATGAAAGATGTAGAACAAAGAACAGAACAGAACAGAGCAAACATTTCTTGAAAGGGGCGAAAGAGTAAAAGCATAAAGAAGGAATTTGTAGCAATTAAGAGGGTCGATTCCAATAATTAAGAAGTCATTACCAATGACTTGGACTTGAATCGAGGAATTAATGATGCCCTGCGAGCTGGACGCCACGCAAATATACTTGCCACCATCCTTCTTCTCCACGATGGGGAAGTGAAGAGTTCCATTAGCATCAATTAGATGATTGGGTAATTGAAAAAGTGGCTCACCCTCCTAAATTAGTACATATCATACCATACAATACAATATTATACAACGGAACTTTTTCATCAACATGATAGTCATCTGGTTGTCAGTGTCAACTGCACATACACAAAAAAGTGCATTGAAATACAGGGCAATAGTTAGTTATGTAGTTTGTTACCTTGGGCTTGAGCCATCGTATGGTGGGAGTTGGGTTGCCATGTGCCTTACAATGTATTCTGGAATTGCGAGCGCCGAGCTCTAACTTTGTATCCATAGGAGAGAATGGAAGAAATTTCAAAGTTTCTACGTCCCCATCGTTGTTGAGTTTGTCGTAATAGGAGAACAAACAAAGAAAAAAGAGCAACTATTAGCTTTGATTTCATCATTCCTCTACGTATATACATGTGTATTGTGCACCCTCAATTCAGTCTCTTGTGTTTTAGGGGTTCGTATGTATCTTGTCCTCTTGTACTTATCGTTAGCCTTGTGTATGTACAATGTACATTGTACATACATATATAGAGACAACAAAATAGATCCATAAAGAACAGGGGAAAGAGAAGGCAAAAGAAGTGGAAGAAAACGACAGGGGACAAAAGTAATGAGAGACAATGACCACTGTCATTCTCATTGTCGTTGTCATTGTCATTGTCATTGTCGTTGAAATCAAGTGAGGAAGATACATGTTGGAGTAAGATGTAAGGGAGATGAAATTGACTAAGGGAAACCAAACTAGTAAAAGAGGAACAAGTAAAAGTGGACAAAGAAGCAGACGAAGGAGAAGAAGAAAGTAACAAGAAAATAAAAGAAAAGTTTTTTCAAGTAGCTTGTTTCAGTATTTAAGAAAACCTGTCATGCTGGTCACGATGAGCTGACTCTTCTGATTTGTCTGATTTGGTGAGGTGGATCCGGATCTTCCACTACAATTTCGGACGGCTGCACCACTCAAAACCCCGTGCAACAAACCTGCATTCACAACAAAGGGATGAAAACATCTTTTGCATTCAACATTTTCTACTGTTTACACACTTTTCATTTTATTTAGACATAAAAACAAAGATAGTTTGCACAAACTTTTTTCGCTTAAGGTACTAAACAAAAAACTCTTCCTCAACTCTCAGCATTGAAACATTCCTACATTTTTGAATTAACCAGAGAGAAACGTAAAAGAGGATTTAAGATTTTGTTAATCTCAGCATGTGGAAACTTTTTGCGCATAAAATAAAACATTTAATCTTTCTCCACCTTACTCCTTATTCTCAAATCAAAATCAAGATTGACGCTTTTCCTTGGTTTTTCAATTCCGCTGAAACAGTTATTTGGTCTGGATTTCATTCCGTCTTTTTACGTATTCCAAACATGAAATAAAGTCAGGAAACCCAAATCCGAGTCCGAATCCGCATTCGAATCCAAATCCAAATCCGGATCCAAAGGCACAGCATTTCTACGGGCTTGATTACTAATGTGGCATTTTGCTTCCCCGAGCGAATTCTCGCTCTCCTCCTTGCCCAGGACGTTCATCCACATCCATCCACCGCATCATGTCCCCCACTTTGCTTTGGACTTGGACTTGAACTCACCAGAATTGGAAACCCATTGCAAAACCAAACCAAACCAAGCCAAACTTGAGCTGGAAAAAAGGGAGAGTAAAATCACCTCTTTTAGTGGAGGAGGTAAAAGTGAAGGAATGAAGACAAGGTTCTTCCCTTCATCAGCCCTGGTCTACATAGATGGTCTGCATGGTCTGGGTTCGTTTAGTTAGGTTTGGTTGACGCTGACGCTGGGTGATGCACAATACCCGGCTCAGCTATTCCAAATAATTTATTTTTATTATCATTTCGCTTCCCCCTCTTCATCTAATGCTGTATACACACGTCCACATCCACACATACACACAGATAGACAAAGAGAGAGAGAGAGAGAGAGGGAGAGGGAGAGGGAGAAGAAAGAGCAGCAGAAGCAGCAGACACAACAAGAGGTTTAAGAGTCACAGTCTTTCTCCTGCTTTTTCTCTTTCTCTTAGTGCATTTGAGGGAAGAGCCCCAGAGTTTTCCCTTCGCAGGCCACATCTGATATCAAGATGAAAGATATGGAAGGCCATGATATTTAATGGTATGGGGCAAAAAATTCTACATCGACTCTGTGTACTGTGTGCTTGCTCTACTCAACTCAACTCAACTCAACTCGACTCGGCTCAACTCAACTCAACTTTAGTTGAAGGGGAGAGCGTTGAATGTCAACCCTCTGGCTCTCCTCGTTTTGTAATTCTCCAGCTCTCCACCATGCAGTTCGGCTCTCAACTAGTACAACGAGTACAAGTCCAACTCCAGCTTCAGTTTCAACTTCTCTCTCTTCTTGCTGTTTCCACGTCTCTGGCCAAAACTTTACAGGGTTGCGTTATTTTCACTTTGCCCATTAAGAAAATCCCGGAGAAAGAGTGAGCGCAAGGGGGAGAAATGGCGATTCATTTCTCCCTCTCTCCCTCTCCCTCTGTCTGTTAGTCGTAACCGTAAAATATACCGGGGTAAACTATGGAATGCTACAATGCTCTTTTCCTTTGCTTTTGCTCCCTCTGCTCCTTTCTCTCTGTCTTTCTCTCTCTTTCTGTTTAGCTCTTCCCGCCTCATTTCTACCGTTCATCATCGTTCATCGCTCCTTTTCTCCCTTCACAAACACCCCTGGATAATACACCACCAGGTTTTTTCCACATTCTCACTATTTTTTCATCTATTTTCGCCTCCTTTTACTTACCTCACTCATAACCTCTTTATCTTCAAATTTATCTTTATCTCCGTTTTGCTTTGTTGCAGGCAAGTCAAAGACGCGCATTCCTTTTTAAAATTTAATCAACTCACGTGATTCTGCCACATTTTCCTTGTACCATAAAAACGCTGAATGGAAAGGGCTTTGGTGGTAAATAGTAAAGACCTTGAATTTTCTATTGACTAACAACTACCACTGTTTTAGTTATATAGGGGATTTAGACGGTAAATAATGTTGAGCATGTTTCAACGAAAGAGAAAACTGTATTGATTATACGATACAGTGATAAAGCTTACTTTTTACTATTGCATACATGTATAAGATAAGAGTTGAGGTGGAAAATAAAATGTGCATAAGACTGGAGCAAATTAAATGAATTAGGAATAAAAAAGAAGAAAGGAAGAACTTACATGTGACGATCAGTTCGATGGATATTCTCCTTGTTTCGGCACTATTCGCTGCTACACAGGAATAATTACCCGACTGATTTCTCCGGATATTTTCGATGAGGAGTGTATTGGAATTTGGGATTACTCGCAAGTTACTCTCGCCCCCGAATCCGGATCCAAATCCGAAGCCAGCACCGTTAGAAGCGGAATCCTCGGCGATGCGAGTCCCACTGGGACTCTCCCACCAAATTACAGGCTTCGGTAATCCAACCGGCTTCCGACAAAACAGCTCAAGACGACTATTTTCCTCAACAGCTAATTTCCCTCGTTCCAACAAGGAGTCTGCTCCAAAATTGGTTCCGATGGGAACCTCCAATGACTCCTCCGTCAGCTCCTCCAAATCTATAATTTAATTAATCAATATGAGCACACTGCATTCTTCGATCTTTTTTTACTTTTTCCTCAGAAAAAAATATACGAGACTTTTCTATTTAAATGCGTTTCTTCAGTTATTCTTCTTGGTGTTCTTACAAGCAATTTTGAGATAGGCTGAATATATTTGAGGCTGCCTTTCATTCTGAGCGATCTCGTCAAAGCTCCCACGTGGAATTCCATAGCACTTGTAAATCCCTGCGTCTGACGTATCAATCTCCTGCAGCATCAACGAGCCATTCGCAAAATGTGTGTATCTGAAAGAATGGTGTAGAAATTTATTTATCTTATCTGTGATAGTTAGGATTGAAGAGCACAAGTGCTCAAGAGGTTTGGTGTCAAACACAAGAATCTTAATTTTTCCGTTCAACGAGTTTCTCATATTTTCGTATTGCAGAGTGCAAAGACAAGTAAAAATGTTGAGGATGATATTATACAATACAAAGGACGGGTAAAGTTATAGCATGCGTTTTACAACAATTTCCTTAAATAACGATTAACGACAATACGATACAAAGGCCTAAAGTAAAATATAAAGCAGTCCAAGAAAACATCTGTAGACAAGTCCTAGTGTTTTGTAAGTCATTACTGAAAGACAAAGAAAGAGAAACAAGAGGGAAAGCCGGCAAGAAAGCCGTATCTTTAACTGTATCTACGATGCAATGACAATGACAATGAAAATGAAACGATGCAGTACAAAATTCGTAGCATACAATATGTATTGCGGCTTACAGCTAACCGATCGCCGCCTGTACACAATGCCAGAGCTCGTTAATCCAATAAAGAGAATGCGGGAAGAAATAATAAGACATAAATTGCTTTGGAGACGCTCAATGTTCAATGAGATGATTGTCATGGATTGTCATGGACCTCGAAGAGGAGAAACAGAAATAGAAGCAGAGAACCGAGCAAAGAGGAAAGAAAATACCAAGACGAAGATGGAAATGGCGGTTTCTTGTTCTTCCTCTACTTCTCTTTCTATATCCTGCTCCTGTTCTTGCTGTGTAGAAACTGCTACAAATACACGGCTTAAGTTCCCATCTCCACCAGCCAACCAACCAACCAAAGATCCAAGGAGCCCAAGAGCCAACCAACTCCAATCTCCAATCTACACACAGATAATTTGTATGTATGAAGACGACACTGTTGAGCTTATCTCTTATCTCCATAATGCCTTCGAATTCTGCTCTCTTTCCTCTCCTTGTCCATAATCCCACAAAGACACAAACACATACATACATATGTACAATGTACATGTATTAAATATGTATATGGTGTTTGTATATATAAACACTGGAATTTTATTTAGTTACACTTTCCAATCTCACACCATCTCGTATCTCGTAATACGCAGCCAACATTGGATATCATCATGGTTCATGGTGTAAATATCCACTTTCTTGGTTCTTTGTATTCAACGATAATCATTATTATCATTACATACTGTCCATTGTGGGTCCACCGGCGTAATCTCCGGCTTCCTGCCTAACACATATTTATTATTAGAAAATCCCACGGCAAACTTCCTCCATCTTAAACCGCATATGGTAGCAACAGAAACCATCACGTTTGCCTTTTTACCTAAGCTTAAAGTAAACAATGTTATTCATAGTCATTTTTGTAGAAATCCTTGGAAATTTTCTTATCTAAGATGCATATCCACTCAAGTTTTATTATTACAAGTCAAAAATAGAATGAAACGTAAAGAATTGACTAAATTAAAAAAATCAGCATTTGGCTAATTGAGATTGAGACTAAAATTTTACACATAAGCAGTTAAGTACTACTATTACGGCATTTTTATGTATACACACTGCCCCCAAAATAAATAACAGACAAAGAAAACATGTTTTGTTTACATTGGATTGCCAAGAGGCTAATTTGTTGCATTACAGAACTACAAGAAGTTTATGGTTTATGATGCATTTAGGTATGAAATTCCAAGGCCGGAGCAGCAGCAGCAGCATCCAAGACAAGGAAGACAAGATGAAGGGGGGGAAATAAATAAAAAATCGAGGGACAGCCAGCTAGTCAGTTAGCCTGATGGAGAAGGGAAGAAAGTACAAGGAGGCGTTGGAGAGACAGATACAGGGAACGAGAGAGAGAGAGAGAAAGCGGGAGAATTAAGAAAGTGAAAATAAGGAGTTTTGTACGTGGTGAAAGCCTTTGAAGAAGAAACAGAGAGAAGCGGATATGGGATATACATTGCATAACTGTTTGTTGTACATAAACTGGCTGTATGTATGCACTTATACTGGTGTTGAGAAAAGTTGAGGGTTGAAGGTTACACACATCGTTGATAGAAAACCCTATGGGAGATGATTGCCGAAAGACCAGGATAAATTTGCTCAAATGTGGGCAAGATATTGGCTTCATAACTCAATCAAGAGAAAAAGAAAGAAGGGAAAGGAAGGAGGGAAAAGAAGCCTCGGACTTTTGTCACGATCCTGTACGATCTTCATCATCAGTATTTCACGAGCGTGAAAAGTCTCTGAAAAATATGAGGACTGAGCGAGAGGCGAAGAAAAAAGAAAAGAGAGAGTCTATACATGTACGTACAGAGAGTGTGAGGTCCAACTCCAAAGAGCTGTGAAACCGTGACAAATGTGCCGAATTCAAGTCGAAAAGCTTTCGATATCCTTGAGAGATGATGCTCCATTCCGTTTAGCTGTATTATATGATGCTCTGTTTTTTATATTATCTCCTTTTATTCTCCACTCCTTTCTCGCCATTCCATGTCATAGTAATGCCTTTTTTCTTCATTCTATAGTCTAATGTTTCCCATCTATGTATTTTTAAAATTCTCCAGTCTCCTCTTCATGCATGTGTATGTACATACTTTTGGGTGTCTACAGCCAAAGTCAAGTAATGCACAAAATAAAGCATTCCATTATGAATCATCTAAAATTCAGAATGGCTTTCCTATCAATATTCCGTATGCACGCATTATACGGTGTACAATATTCTACAAAATTCGACTGATGTCTTTCTTTGTCTTCAGTCTTCAGTATCCCAATTCAGTCTAATGCTGTAATAATCCTTCTTCGTCTTCATAATACAAAAAATTCTATAAAAATTCATTCATTCCTGTCACTCATTTTCTCAGAATCGTGAGCCTCTTCTATCGGATAAAGTTCTGACACTGTCAACGCATTATCATTGTACTGCTGGATAAGGATAATGATGATCAATAATCAAATTTTCTCCGGATAATTTAACACATTGTATACGCAGGATTAGAATGTACGTGCGAAATTAAGTAAACTCGACTTTGAGCAACATCGGACATTAAAATAAACAAAGAATGATAATGATACCTAAAATAATGCATTGAATATTTATTTACTCAAAAACAGCTGTCAATTCAAAAACTATACAAAACCTTTGTATAGTTTTTCCCGTCATTGTGATTTTGTCATCCCTTTGTTCACTTCACAAGGACAAAGGTCTCGGAGAAATTTTTCAAAAAGTTCATAGAAAAAGGGTTTCGGGTGTTATAGGGCAAACATGCCATACTTTAGCTTTTCTACATTTAAAGTTGAAGTTTGATGCAAAAGAAAGAAAAAAAGGGACAAAGAGAACAGAGAACGGAGTTGAAGACGCCATATATGTATAATGTATATTGTATGGAATGTATGGAGAAGAGCATTTCAGTCTCAACTCCCCGGCTCCCAAAAGTCATCAAAAGGCACAATTCTTCCATGTTGAAATGGTATGGTGAAAACCAAGCAACCTTCGTATTCTGAATAGTATAACTATAGTTGAGCACGACCCTTCCTCTCATTCTCCAGCTTCCTATTCCGGCTGTTTCTCTACATTTACTTATACTGAGTACATTGGTCTGAATTCTCTCACACAACACATTTAGATATTAGAATTCCAAACAACATTTTAATATTCGTCCTCATCATCAACTATAGGATTCAAGGATAGAATAGGATAGAGATCAACCTGCTGGCTGCTCCTGCCCTGCATATTTCTCATATTACTTATACATATATATTCTCTATCCCAATCCCTTTCAAATTTCAAGCTTTAATAATAACCTCCATCAATTTTGGCACAATGGGAAAATGTAGAGCAAAGATGAAAGCTTATCCACTGTTTTATTCCTGTTTTCTTTCATTTTCATCATCTTTTGAATAATTACAAAGAGTATGTATACATGCACATACACCCAAAACAAAAACAAGGGACAAGTCATCCAATTTTTTACTAACCAACAACAAAGCCAAGATAATACAACATAAGCTGGAGCAAAGCTTTGATTTGAAACTTGAACATTGAACATGTTGCAAGCCCTTGAAAAATTTGTGTAGAGCCTGTCCTATCAACTATGTACACACGAGTGAGTCTCTATGTAAATTTGTAAACTGTCAAGATTTTGTGTGTAGATTTTTTTTCTGAAACATTTTTTGTTTTGCATTCCTATCCATCTGCATCTGTATTTTTCGATCTTTTACATGTGCCCCGAGTTGTCTGTATACATACATTTTACATTCATGGATATATTTTGTGTATCTCTGTTTATTTAGAGGTGAGACTGCGTGACCTTTGTTTATTTGTAAAAAAGTCTTTGTATTGACGGAGAGGAACTCTTGTGTGTTTTAAAAAGATCTTAAGGTGAAGGAAGACGGGAAAAATAAAGTGAGAATGAGAGAAAGTACAAATGTACATAAGAACGAAAAAGAGAAAGGATATGGAAAAACGGAGGAAAGGCAGCTAAAGTAAGGGAGGACATTTTAAGGAAAGGGATAGAGCTTTGATCATTCCATCAAATATCTTCTTTTTTCTTATACTTTCTCCGCCACCCGTAAGTATTACTCGTATACATATATATATATATATATACATACTGCATTACACGGCATGGAATGGGATAGAATGGAATGAAGGAGACGGAGAAAGTACCAAGTACGGAATCACTGTTCGTGCTTTGATTTTCAAATAAATTCGTCCTTTCTCCCTGTCTCTTCCTCTCATTCTCTCACTTTCTATCCGCCTGTCTCTTTCCTACCCTTCTATTCTGTTCTCCGCCTTTCTCCGTGTATATACAGAATATATACACTAATATAGTTTATACACTCGTTTCAACTATGAACGTCTTATAGTTTTCACATTCAATTCCATTTTCAAGACAGTCTGCTCTCGTCCTTCTCTCCGCTTTTACTCTCCTGTATATATATACAATATACACACACAATATTCTGGACTTTGTTTTGGTTTGCTTTGGTATGGCAATGGCATGGCATTTTGTACTGCATTCGGCACAACACGGCAATATACATAACAGTACACATAACATTACACACCGTCTGTCTTTACACTTCAGCTTTCTCGTCTCCTCCTCCGCAGTTTTTTCTCTTTTCTCTTAGTTTGCCGTCCATTACTTTACTTTACTCCAACATTTACACTTACACTTACTTTTACCTAAAAGACGGCGGCTATCTGCTAGTTGTCGGCGTATATGTATATGTAGTAACTGCTAATGCACATCAGGCTGGACTTGGACTCGGACTCGGACTTGGATTAGAGGAGTCGTGGCCAAAGTTTTCTCTAACATTCACAGAGAAGAATTCTCCTGTTTTGGTGTATTTTCTCTATCACCGTATATTTTTTGTCTTTTTTCGTATAAACCGCTGTTTGAGTTTTGGTAAGCCATCAAAATTAAAAATTTGGAAAATAAACCAACGAATTTTTTCAAAAAAATCTGAATCTTAAAAAACCATCATACATATTACATATGTATATAGTTCCGTGAATAGACTGCTCTGTTTATATCATTGTTTTTCACAAGATGGAATAAAATGACCAGCCAGCTCCAGTGCAGCGTAAGATCAAAGATGCAACTCTGCCCTTCAGAATATGAAATATGGTGACTTGTATCTCATTATTTCTAGCTCGTGTATAGTATACGGCCAAGTCAAAGTCAAAGTCAATGGCAGAATAAAACTAGGGATGCTCATGGAATATGAAATGAAATAAAATAAAATGAAAAAGGCTATATGACAGATATACATAATATATTGTATAATATATAATAAAAATAAAATATAATTCGGCGACTTCATATTTTTTGCGGGTGTCAAAGATCAATTTAATAAGTGGGAAGGTTCTAACCCTAAACCATGGATTATAAGCATGATTTATAGAGAAAAATGAAAGGAAAGTATGATTTATTACAAAGTGTGCAGAGTATCACAAGACAAAGCAAAGGACAAGGACAAGAACAAGAACATGACCATGACAAAGGTTACAGAGGTGACGCTTTTTTGTTCCTCTGAGGACTTTTTTCTTACTTTGAGGAGTTTTCAATGGGTCCGTGCGTTCCAAAGAACCATTCGACGTGTCCGTTATTACTCTCAAATGTGCAGTCAAATCGGACGGAACTTTTGCGACGAGCGATGACGTCCTGTGGACCGATGATTAATCTGGGACTTTTCTTTTTCTCATCTACAATCATGGATAAGCATTAAATTAACTTGAGAATTTTTTATTATTTTAAGGAGTTGCAATTTTCTGGTTAAACGTTCTTCTGTACCTGGAACAACTAAATGAAACTGGTCCTCAGACTCGGCGATTCCCGCATCGTTTTGAGCGCGACATCGATATGATCCATTGTCTTCAATAGTGGCTTTTGGAAGATGCAGCAACTTTCCATGAGACTGAGTGCTCGGAGGTAAAAGTTGGTCATTACTAAAAAAAAATACAGAAGCTCATTATGAGTTATTTTCCTTAGAGTTGGCTGATGAAAGTTGTACAGAATACATAAATTGAAAATTTAATGTTGAGTCGTCACCGAAACCACTGGAAGGTGATGTGAGAAGTCCCGTGAACTTGGCATCTGAGAATGACTTGCACACCTGGCCTGATCTCCACTTCATCTTGAGGCGATGAAAGGTGAACGGAAGCAAATGGACTAATCCCTGTGATACACAGACAGACATAGATAAAAATAGAGTTTACACATGGATTTCTCTTTCCCCTGCACAAGCTAAGCTGGATTTAGTTCATGCTCATTTTCAGGTTCGGTTTTGGACCTCATTTGCATACATACACGTACAAACATCCAAAATGTTTAAACTTGAAACTTTATGTTGTACTTTGCTCATTACTGCTCAATCCATTTGTAACTATGTATGTATGTCTACAAATATAGTGGTGGTACATTTTCATTTTTTATCCCCTGTACAAATAAATTTTCCTTCATTGCATCAACTGCAGACTCGATGCCTCCAGCATCTTTTTCTTTCATACAAAGATTTTTCATCCTGATTTTTACGTCCATTTCTTTCCTCTTGCCATAAATAGAATCAGAATCGGAATCGAGAGTTTGACTCGTGCTCAGGCCACTAGTTCTCAGCTTTTCCTGTAACTGTAACGGTAAATACTTGTGTCTTGTCCTCTTGTATGTAATTTACATACAAAATACAAACCCTGCTCAAAATTTACAGATTTTCACACCCAGGCTGCACAATTTACAAGGTTATTATTCAAATTTGGAATTTCAAATGAAAAGCCAAAGTGAGATGAAGGAAGACTCTCGAGGATAAATATTTATGACGGCTGTCGTTCTTCCCGGCCTGCTGATTGCTCACAACACAAGTACCTACATATTATACAAACATGACGTAAGGATGCGTGCATATTTACCATCTTGTACAATATTGCAGTTATTATTATTATAGG
Organism: Sminthurinus bimaculatus; assembly: GCA_034698285.1. Lineage (NCBI taxonomy): Eukaryota > Metazoa > Arthropoda > Collembola > Symphypleona > Katiannidae > Sminthurinus > Sminthurinus bimaculatus. The sequence goes on from JAQIVE010000420.1 coordinate 25,359, forward strand.
GAAAGACTGAATATAAGTTCTCCCTAAATTATTATGAATCTCCTGTGAAATTTGTTTATCTGCTCCGCTTTGGAAATTCTGATGCTGACTCCATGAAAAACTCACAAGATGGAAGCGTTAAATTTAGCCGGTGCTTCTCCGTCTCTGCCTTTCCTTAATAATGGTAATTACAATTATTCTCATTACTACAATTAGAACTGCACACTAGACAAACACACACACACACATTCCCATCCACACATAAAACATATGTACATAAACACAGAGACAAACGTCTCTGGTATTTGCAGAATGCATGAATATTAGAAATTTTCATTAGTTTCTCTGTCTATGCGTCCCACCACCACGCCAAACGCTGAAATGGTTCGGCTGTGACACATGGACTTGGATCTGGATCTGGATTTGAACAATATGAGCAGAACATAACAGAAAAGGACAAGGGCAAGGACAAAGTCGAGAAGATCTACCCGTAAAAGCAGAAGCCGAAGCTGAGGCCGAGTCAGGCTAAAGATGTAAAATGGAGTTGATGAAGTTTTGGTTTTGGTGAATGAAGAGACACCAAAATAAAGGAGAGAGAGGAGTGAGCGACAAAGCGTTGTATATATTCGCAGTTCTTATGGTGCGTGTAATGAGAAATCTTGGTAAAGACAATAAAGTGGAAAGATAGAGAGAGAGAGAGAGTTCCTCTCGTTCTCGTTTTCAGTCTCACACTCGTACCCCTTTTACTAGCCATTTTCCAGTAGTTCTCCAGTTCCAGCTGACATATATTATAAAATGAGTCTTTTTACGACTCCCTTCCTCCCCAAATAGGAATATATGCAGACTACGGATATATACGGATCTGTACGAATTTATAAACGTATGTATGCATGTATATCAATGTTTGAACTTCAAATGCACATGCAGCAAATATATGTATGTATATGTATAAGCTTGGACTGGGAGCAGAGATGGGAAGAGGGAGAGATAGAAGTCGAGGAATAGCACACGGTCCAACTCGAAATGCCACACATTTCCTCAAACATTTCCAGCACTATTCATTCTTGCTCTGTCGAGCACTCTTGAAAATACCACCACCACACCACCCCAACCTATGTACTATGCACAATATACATCTGTACAGTGTGTGTATTGTGTATGGTTCAATCTTCCTCTGTGTGTTTACCTTATCCACATTTTACGACACTCCAGCTTGTGTTTTCCCATATACACACACACATATTAAAATAGAAAAGCATGCTTTACTAGCACATCCTATTGTACATTTTGTACACACACTCACACAGTTCCATTATGTTCATCTCATATTTCCCTTCCAGCTCTAGATCTCCTCACATTCACACAAATACAAACAGAAGAAAAAGTTCAAATATTACAGAAGAGGAGCAGGAGGAGGAGAAGGGAAAAAAGAACACCCTTAATACAATACAAAATGCAACTAAACTGTTCACGCACACATTTTACTACTCTTGGAAAACTACGCGACTATTCGCTCTAGTTGCATATGGCCCACAAATACAAACAAACAAACTAAAATAGAATTTTCTAACACCGAAACAACAAGAACACACCACCGAAATAGCGGAATGTTTGTGGTCAATTCTCGTCTCTTGGTCGTGTGACATTCCGCAGGAGAAAGAGACAAAAGTAAAAACAATCCTATGTACAAGCGCATCAGTAAAACTGCATGATTTTCCGGGTTCTTGCAAACACCATTTATTTACGGATTGGAATTCCAACGAGAAAATTTGAATTTTCCCAAGTTTTTTTGACCCCGGTCAAAATTTGACTGTGAATTCAAATCGCGACATTAGAGTAAGAAATTTTATTCCAGGTTTTTTTGGACACAAAAAGGATACAATTTTTTTTAAATACGTGGTGCGTTCGAAAAGTCATAATAATTTTATGGTAGATTATATCTTAGGGAGGCAAAAACTATATCGTTAGTGAGAACCAGCAAATATAAGGTTGAGTAGAAAAAATTGTAAAAAAATTTCATCAGGGAGAGAAATGAGAGCTGTATCAATTTCAAAAATGACGAAAATGTAAAAAGCACGAGTTCGGAGACACGTCATGTCATCTGATTTTTGTAGGGGAAATTAACCGAACTGAAGAATATTCCTCAAACATTAGTGGATGTGTAAGGTGCAAGTTCCCTGTCTACAACCCACTGGGTTTTATTGAGCTAGTGGTATAAGTGTGGGAGAAATGACGTCAAAGGTAAACCAAGAAGTAGAAGGCCAAAATCTGAAACTTCGTCAGAAGTCTTCAAAATTCTGGAATACCAAGCCACGTTAAATTTTTCCAAAATGGCCAGTAAGATAGCTGAAAGAACGGAGATATCAACCACTAGTGTTTTAAAAATATTCCTTGTAGAACCCTAGTTGTCCCGGGCTTGTTTTTGAAATGCCCTTACGAACTTGAGCGTTTTTCAAGAGCATGATCGAGTCCAAGTTCGTCATGATATCAAAGCCTTTGAAGGGAGAGTTGAAATTTTCTTTTCCCATGTGGTAACAGGTAATGCAATGTAAATTCATTGCTGCGACTCAGAATTATATTCGGAATCCACGTAGTGAAATGACAGCAAATTTCCAAAACCATAGCACAAACTCAAGTTGTAACGGTATGACGATTGTATTTCGAGATGGGAATGGATTTCAACTCAATGGTTACCAGGTAATATTCTGGACGGTACAGGGACTCTGTGCCAAAAAGCAATTGCGAATTTAATTCATACAGGACTTTGAAAACATTAAATATGTGAAAAGTGCCGAATTTTTCAGCTTCACGACGGCCGGCCATCACACACATGTCCCATTTTCAGCGCTGCCATTCAATAACACGGAGCGGCTAAAATATTTCACCTACTCTGCAGTATTGGCCTTAAATGTAGTTAGTATATTCTGTTTGGACATTTGAAGAAATGTTGCAGGGGTCTGAGATTTTCGAGTGAAAGTAAAGTCATGAAGAGTCAAGTTCAGCGGCTAAAGTCTCAAGACAAATCATTTTATTCTGAAGGCATCAAATTTTTTAAATCAAATTTGACGCGTAGGGTAGGTCCGAAGGGAGGCTATGTTAAAAACAAAAGTACTACGGTTTCCTAATTGTGGCCCTTATTAAAGATATTTAATCGTTATTATGACTTTTCGAACGCACTACGTATGCAGTGCGATTGACGAAGTTGTTACAAAATAATGGTAAATTAGTGTTTACTCAGTGACTCATATTTGTCTGCCGACTTTCAAGTTCAGTTCTCCAGACAAAACCTGAGTCCGTGTCGTTACGACGCATTTTTGCATCAACAATCTGCTTGACTGTATTTGTCTGGAGTCTAGAAACTATCAACCATATTATGTAGTTTAGGTGAAGGGTAGAAATGTCCAATTTCTTTTCGCAATGCTTATGTATTATGTACATCCTGCAACGAATATTCAGACAGTGCCGTGTTATTTTTTTATTTTAGATAGAATTATTATAATATATTACAGGTAACTTTTACTGTATGTTGTATGTGCAGTAAATATAATACGACTTTAAAAGCAAGAAGAAAGCTTCGAAAATGTTAATGTGCGGACCCGTCCAAAATCATTACCATTATCCTATGTACATACAATAAATTAGAATAGTAAGAGACAGAGGCATACATAGAAGAAGAAGACTGTCCATTTGAAAATATAGACTACAGGATGGCGAAAGAAAAAATGTTTGATTATGAAGAAGCGGCGCCCTGTAAACGTAGCTCTGATTGATAGCCGTTGACTTCATTAATACCTAGGTATATCAGTACACTGTAATCATTCTCTCTCGTATACGCACTCACTTGAATCAGATTCATCAGATCCTTTACGATGATTGTTTTCTTGCGATTCTACTTTTTTTCTCGGTTACTCTCTAATATCTAAGTCATGTATCCCGTAATATTCGGACGATTTTTTGCCCATGTTTACTTGCTAGCATATACATATGTATGTATTATGTATGTATATGTATTTATCATGCTTTTGTGTATACAGTCGGCGACATAGTCCTCTCTCCACGGGTCAGGATCCAGTTGTTTTCTCCTTGTTACGCAACTAATGTACATAATATATTTGAGGAGCCATGCATGACAAAATACACTTTTCCCCTCTTTTACATTCTTCAATAGTTTTTACTTGCTCCAATCTGTCTATACGTACATAATATTACACATGTCTACATGTTTTTTAGCTTTTGACTGTTGTTTATGAGAACGTATCTTTTCTGTGTTATATTATACATGTTTAAACATTATTTTTATGTGTTTTAAATATTTTATTTGTGTGATGAATCTAAAGTGTACTTTTTTCTTCATCAAAAATAACAGATTATGTCGACTGGGCCTTCGTTCATTACAGACATAAGGAGATATAACCATGTAGGTTTCAGGAGGATGAACATGGAGCTTTTGCCACATGCCCAACGGAGCACATGCAATGAAGAAAACAGGAAAGTCAGTTTTTCGTTGAGGGTCTTAGTGGGTCCGATGGTGAATTTAATAGTATTCCTACTGGCCTATCTAAGTCCCACTACGATTAATTCGAACCCAACTACTCGGCACTAAAAGGGCTGCGAACAAGAATTTATGTGACAAGAGACAAGACTAAAAGACCCTGTGTCAACTTGATTCTCATCCATTGGATGTCCCAGAAACTGGCGAGAAAATAAGCAAAATGCGAGTCATGAGTCAAGATAGATACCAGCATTAGAAACTGTCAAAGCAGTTTTTCAAGTAACTATCTAAAATCTTACGATCGCACATTGTTCTTCCACAATACGAATAACAGCAGTCGTTCTTCCTCTGGACTTCAACTTGGATGGGCAGATAAAGGCGGAAGCTTTGGGATTTCTGGGTGCGCATTCTGTACTAATCCGAGCTGATTCCATACCAAAACTCCATAGTTTAATTCACTAAAGCATTACAATGCCCCTTTGAAATCCCAAAATTTGAGTAGCCTGCGACAACCCATAGCCAATGCAAGAAACAAGAAAGCCAATTTGATTCGTTTTTATCAGGCCATTTTAATTTGTTTGAACACTTTATTTTCTGCAACCAAAAACGTTTATTTTACAGTTTTTTTTTCAAAGACAAAACTTTTCTGCAACCCGAAACTTTTGAACGTGAACAATAAGTATGAAATTTTGGATGAATACCTTTTTGTTTCTTTTCCTATGCAGTGCAAGTTTTTTTGCTTGTGTTATACAGTGAAATGACATAGTACGAAACGGCGTATAAGGAGAAAGGAAACGAGAATGCAGAAAATAACCTATGTTGGCTGAAAAATAAAATAATATAATAAGAGCTATTTTGGCAATGAAAAGATAACGGTTTGGTTAAAGAAAACATTTTGATTTTAGATTACAAGTAATAATATTATGCATCTTTCATCTTTATTTATTCTAGTGACACACAATATTACAACATTATTATTATAAATATTGTAATCCTAATAATACACGCACTCTAACAAGTTGTATTGTATTGATAGTATGCTTCTTAAAAACATGTTTTCTTACTTCCATTACTTCATTGTGATACTTGTTTTGAAACAATGATTAAAACGGCAAAATGGAAGTTTGAACTAAAACTAAATTCAACTATAATGTAATAGTAGTAGTTGTTAAAAATTTATTTAAAGCAGTTTTGAAACAATATTATGTCGTTGGTGTTTCGCGTACTCCTAAACTCAAGTAATTAGGTTTTTACAGTATTTGTTTTGTCTTACATCTTAACAATGTTAGTTTATTATAAAATTACTAAAACAGGGATCTTATAAAAAAATTACTACTGGTTGTAAAAACTGCTCGGAAAAATTCTTAAAACTGTTGATACCTAGGTACTAGGTACATATACATCAACACTCGTAAGAATTTTTCCGATTCGCGAGCAATTTCGGTAGTGACCCTAAAATCCCATCATAATTATTTATAATAATAATATAGTTTTCTAGTTTTTTGTTCTAAAGTTTCCGACTATGAAACCCGTGTATCAGTAGCTATGACTTAAATAAATGGTTATACTAGTAAAATAATAATAAAAATGTTTTAAATTTTATCAAAGAAGAGAAATCAAAAAATAACTTCAAATAATTAAAATATTATTCTGATGTTGTGCGCATATGCATACAAATGTAACTTGAATAACTAGCACATAGTAACCATAATAAGCATTATGATTGCCTATAAAGTATGTACTACGTGTACTCATGACATGCATTTTGTTAAATGTAAAATAAAAACGATTTCTTGCTTCTACGACTCTTATAAATAATAAATGTTACAAATTATATTGATATAATATAAAAAAATAGTCGTATTCTTATAAAACCATATAAATACTTATATTACATATTACATATTATTATTCTTTACATTCTATGAATTATTTTTGTAGTACAATGATTCACAAGTGCAACTTGTATTCAAAGTGTTCGAAAATAATTGGGTTCTTTTTTAGTTGCTTTATACATAGTAGTTTACTTTGGTATCTAAATTCAAATAATCAGTTAAACTAAGCAAACACAATTACCATATGTAAATCAGATGTAGCCCTACGGGAAGATAGAGACATAACTAAAAGGTATTATATTATTGGTTTTTATATTTTGAATGTAATGAGTCCATGGTTACACCATTACATTGATCGTTTTGTGTGAAAATCACGAGAATTCACCCATAATATCAAACTATATAATACGTAAAACGTTGTGAAATTTTTGAATCTGTCTTTAAAACCTCCAGCAATTGAGGAAAATGATGTTGAACTTATTGTTTGGCATAAGTCATCAGTAACATTACATAAAGTCAGATTCGAATATATGTAGAATATCAGTAATAGTATATTGGCATGAGAAACGAATAAACTCCTAATCAGAAGTATAAAATACATAAAATATGAATTATAAATAATAATTAACAATAAATATTTGTCCTCTATTTTACAGCAGAAAATATCCACGCAAGATGGATAAACGTAATAAACTATATAAATGAGGCAGCTTTAGGTAGACACATATTTAGATCAAATTTTATCTATAAAAAAAGTAATATGATTTTTCCATTTCAACCTCTGCTAGATTACAAACCATAAAGAATTTAATCAATTGACAATATAATAATGGTGCATGAGATAAAAATAACATACAAACGATAAACCTAAAAACAAATAAATCACAAACAAAGCTGAATAAGAAAAAGACTTTTAAACGATAATGATCTTAAAGATACTTATACATATAATGCGAGTACACTTACGACGATCATGACGATTTACAATTTTTAATTACTATGCACTATTCCATAGTACAGTGGAGTCTCGATACATACATAAGACTCCTCAAAACTCTTTTATAAACCGACTCCAAAGAAATGGTAGTTATCTATCGTATATTGTAGTAGAAGAAATCTATTTAAAATTTGCCCAGAGTTTTAATTTGTGATGTATTTAAGAGCTATTAATAGTCAACTTCAAAAAATTCTTTAGTCTTACTCAAAGTAGATATAAATGACTGAACTTTGATTTGATTCTGTACGCTGTAACGTTTGTGTAAGATCTTTTCCCCGTGTTTCCAAAAAACAAGGATAAAAATATGTCCCACTTTTGACCCTGGATTTTATACAGCGAAAAGGCAGGCTATATATAAATATCCAACCTTTAGTATTTTGTATTTTGTACAATCAACTAATTCTGTATACCTCCCTTGAAAGTTGACCATATCGAGACTCCACTGTAAAAACAATTTAAGCATCTTGAAACCTTTCTCTTGAGAGATTTATCACTTCATTTTATCAGTTATGATTATTCTTGTATTAATTCCAACCAGACTCTTGAAAATGCTCCGTCACTTTTTGAGTCCTAATTTAAAAAGTAAATCGAAATTTCGAAATTAGCATGCTACAAATTTCCTTTATGTAAATTTCATTTTTTAATTTGAAAATTAGGTTCATAGGCTGTTGCTGCGGAGAACATTTTGTAAAATTGTATTACTTTTCACTTACTCAGTCTTTGGGCGTTTTTTCTGATGGTCTCCGCCGGTGCCTGATGACTTTGGGATCATACTGGAAATTGAATTTTCACCTGTCTTTTCATCGCGTTCAGGACTTGGGCTCATTAATGGGCGTTTCTTCTCAGCCTGAAGTTTTTGGTATACATTAAAAGGTATAACTTTGTAACCAGGTTTATTTTCGATGTTTGCATTTACAAATGCAGACTGTTCTTTGTCATTAAGGGACACAAACAAAGAAGTTGGGCTACGCCACCAAGTTTGAATTGTTCCTAAATTTGATAACAAAAAATGAAAATCACAAGCTGATACAAACAAAGAAATGCATAGTATGCACACTGCACACATATATAGAGATAAATATGAACTATTGCCACTAATATGGTAATAATAATAATATAAACATAATAAAGGTTCTCACCAAATGGATTAAAGAGACTTTGAATGCTCTTCATTGTCGCAGTTTCTGGGACAGTAACGTGGAACACATGAGATCTACTCGGTGTTAAATCCGTACCAGATATATTTAAATAAGTGATATCTAACATCCGCATCATGTACAATTTATTTAAGAATGGCATAACCTGCAGAAAGGAAAAAAATGGGTTTCGATTAGTCTAAAAAACGAAATTTTTAAAATTCATAACAAAGTATGCATAATTATTTTAAATTTTAGGAGTTGGTTTTACTTACTAAAGGCGAATCCTGGAAAGTATGTCAAAAAAAATGAGCAGTCATTAATTTCAAGAGCTAAATTCCCAAGAGCTTTGATTTATAATTATTTCTTACACTTTTGTTTCATATTACTTAAAACTTAAAACCAACGTTTAATACTAAAGACTAAAGGATTTACCGGGAAAACTCGGGCTTTTTTTGGCTCTAAACGTATTTATTTTCATAAGGGGTAAACAAACAAAGAATTAGTACGGATTCATTAAAATTTTATAAAGATTTTATGTGAATAAAGATAGATATGTAATAATGTGACAAGAAAAATTCAATGTGTTTTTACCTTGAAGTGTTCCTAAATATTGAATCATGGACAGAAAGCATCGCCCCTACAAGGTTAAGAAGGAAATCAATCAAACATATTGTATTTTATTTATTGTGCTGCGTGTACATTCTCTCAGAGAATTTCTCTGCCACTAAGGAAAAATAAATAAAATATTCGTTAACGATACAAAAGATATCATGCTTACAGTTATATAAGCGTCGAAACCAGCTTCATGATGTAATTTATCTGACAAATCATAGCCGTGAGATTTCTTTCCTCTTGTTTTCACCACTGTAATCAGCATAGAAGATACAGTTTAACATAAATTCTTCACTCAATTAGCATTTTACAAGAATAGAGTTATCGCTTCAACGTATGAAGTCGTAAATAATAAAATATCAAAAGTGCATAATAATTACCAGGCATTTTAAAAGGATCAGCGTGAACTCTCTTCAATAAATCATTTAAGACCGTTGATGTTATGAGTTCTCGAAAAGGGTGAGTAGAAGACATTAATTTTGTATCAATTAAATTTGGAAAAGTAGATTGAACCAAAATTTTAAACTCGGCCAACGTTTTTGGTAAGTCGTCAATGAATTGATGCACTGAGTGAGACACATCTAGTAGCATGTTGTGACCCACTACAATTTTATTGGATTCACTAATTTTCCGGATCACTTTCGAAAATCCAACATTTTTAGAAATATTATCCATTTCAATTTGTTTCTTTTCTGCATTCTTAGCATCCTGTTCTTGCTGTGTTAACTCTGTTAAGTAAACGAAAATTGTAAATTTTCACATAAAACAAAAATTATGTCAAGTTTTTTTGTAGTACATGTATAATGTCTACAGTATCCAATTCTCATTTATACATTTCCTTTTGTACATAATTGATAATAATTTGAAAAATTTAAATAAAAGCATGAAAAATGCATAAAATACAAACGTGAACTCACTTGTAATGCGTAAGACTCGATTACGATTATTATTATGACTCTGTTGCTGCTGAAGTTGTTTTTGTTTTTTCATCTTTTGCTTCTTTTTATTGCCGTTTGAGGATGTGCTTTTCCTGTTAGATTTTGTAACTAATTGAAATGAATCATTTTGTTCGTTTTCCTCATCGGACGATTTACTTTGGGATCCATCAGTATCTTCCTCGTCTCCGGCATTATCATTACCCTCAACATCCTCTTCTTCATCCAAAATAACTGTCTCAAAATATAATGAACTAGCATACTTTGGTTTTATATTATTAAAGATTAACTTTCGTTGATACGTTGTTAAATTATCCATTGTTATCTCTTTGACATTACTAGACGCCAATCTTTTGATTCTTTCCTCTGCCTCTTGCATAAAAGGTTTTAAATTTTCTGGAATAACAAGTGGAGTTGAATTTTCTTCTGATGCTAAATAAGCTGCTCGTTTTTCGTAGTCTTGTCTCATTTTTTCTTCTCCAACTATAGTTAAATATGGTATACCTACGACAAATAATAATACATGCGACGTATTTAATTGTTATTAGTAAAGAGTATATGGAGTAAACAAAAAACTGAACACACTTACGAGCTCTAAAAGAACGCGTGCTTTCATGTATGCATATATAATATATATATAGACTATAGACGTACTATGAATATTTCTACATATTATAGGTAATGCTCTAGATCAGTTTCTTATCTATATTTTAAACAATATAAATAAAATTAGGTGGTCACTAACCATCATAGATCAGTTTGTTAAAATCAAAGCCGCAGGATGCTAGAAAGTCTAATGAAGAACTTTCACAGAGGAAGCGAACCTAGAAAGAACAGCAGTCATAAAAACTTTAGCTTGTGCCCAATCAAACTGAATACGAGCGAACAGCGTGGCTACAAATGATCACTTTTATTATTTATTATAGGTTGAGGACTTTCGTACATATATAAGAATTTAAGTAAGCTAATGAAAAATGAAACCACTAAAAGAGGAACTTACATTAGGAGCATTATTGCCAAATTGTCTCGGATATGTATAAAAGTTGTAAGCTTTATGACTGAATTCATCTTTTTTTGGATCGTAAAAAAATGGACAGAGCCCAAATTGAACGACTAGAAATTGTGTAGCTGATTTTCGGATTACGTGGTATCTTTCCTCCACCGTCTCAAAACAGTTATCTTTCTCGTCCGAGACAGCCAAACCACTATTACATCACCCAGAGAAAACAATAAAGCATTTTAGATTATACACACACACATACATGCTACAATAATTATTACGTTATTTCTACGGAAGGGAATTGTGAAATGTATAAAATATAAAAAAACAATTCTTGTGCACCTATATTCACAATCAATAGCCATGAAAATACACTGATCTATACTCTCCAACACTTCTGGTAAAACTTCATCAAAATCTGTAAAAACAGGGGCATCAAAAATGAATCAATGCTATTATAATAATTTATAATACAGTATGAAAATCACCATACATCAAATGAACGTGTCATTATACATTATTCTAGCGTTCAATAATCTTCAAGTACACTAAAATATTTAAAAAGGTGAAAAAGATTCCATTTGACATGAAAAGTTTTAATGTGTCACAAAAATGAATGAAGAATCAAGATTAATAATTTATGATTTATGATAAAGAAACTTACTCTGCCGTGTAACTTCCATTTCGGTCTGTTGGTGGTTTATACTACCTATTCCTCAGGATATTTTTAATTGTTTTTCTCTTTCGTATAACTTACAAATTATTTAAGTATCTATAAGTAAATACTAGATAAAAATATTTTAAAATTATATCCAGTTGATATAATTTTGATTTTTCTTCTTTTTCTTTTCGTCCAATTTTTTTCAGAGAATTCTGAATTTGAGAATCTTGAAAAATTTGCGCAGCCCTTGTCCTGTCCTTGATTTGATACAACATTATGCTTCGGTGTTACAAATGCGCTAGAGACTATCTATGCATTAATACATATACAATACACAACGTTTTAATAATATGCATGCTTCACAAGTAGTGTTTTTATGAATTATGAATGAATTACGAGGGGACCGGCGGCCCAAATGAGCTTTGGCTTTGAAAGGAACAAGCCAGAAGCAAATGGTCACAGTATGTTATGTGGGGTTACAACTGTAGGTGCTGTACCAGGTTTCAGGCCAATATCTTCACGGATAGGGAAATGGGAGACAAGAACCGATAAATCCGAACGTCGGTCTTCAAATGCCCGGATTGTTACTTAAAACCCAGATTCAAATCAAATACACATACATGCACCGTAAACTGAAGTTGTTAATGTCTTATACCTGGTATGACTAAATGACCTTTCTTATGGCTATATTATAATAATATAAAATATAAGTAATCTCTTTGCTGCCACTTTCCGTGTAAACTTTTAATGAGCAATGGAAATGCACGAAAAAACAAATTTTGATTTTTGAAACTGCTAGAATTTTTCAGGTTCTTGACTGTCATTTGCCTATCCGTAAAGGGATTGGCCTGAAACTTGGTACAGCACCTACAGTTGGAATAATATGTAACCGCACATACCATACTTTTACCATTTTTGTATAACTCGTTCTCTTCATATTATACTAAACCTCATTTAGGCTACCGGACCTCTCGTATGTAATATATTATGTATGACGAGCAGATGGAAATGGAATTATGAAAAACGTTTCAAAACATAACATTTTGAAATACGGTCAAAATATTCATATTTTTTATTCAATCGCATCTATCATGTATCATTACTTAATCATGACGATCCAAAATTCAAATCAATACTAAAGGTATTTATGTATGTGTATCAATTTTCTGTTTTTACATGTGCCGGAGAGTATATATGTTACCGTGATTTTGTACAAGCCGTGAATGTATACAATCACTAGGGATTGTATACAATTAACCGTGATT
>JAQIVE010000421.1:0-38272 GCA_034698285.1 Sminthurinus bimaculatus
TTTTGAGTGTGAATTAAAAGAACAATTAAAGATCACATTTGGTCACCGGAAACTAAAGATTTTGCCATTTGAAAAAAAAACTTCGAAAAAAAAGTTTCCAAATTTTCTCTTCTCCGCGTGTGCGCCTCTACGACATCGAGGATGTAGCAGCGTTAAAAGTGGAAACAATACTAAAAATTATATCAGAATCAAGAGCCAATCGTATTACACTAATGCTAGTACAAAAACGATATTCAAAACTTATTTAGTTAGTCTTCCACAGTTGTTTGAACTATAGAAGTTGTATCAGAACTTTTTATTACATACATGTGTTCTTATGGAGAGCCACGAGAAATTAAGCAACGGCTCTTAATAATATTAAGATTTCGTATCCTTAATGTTGGAGGATTGTGTTGAAATTTTAGAAATAGTAAATCGTTTTTTGCTACTAATATGGTATTTGTTTGAGTTCTGAAACATGAAATCCCGCCAGGGCGGGTCGAAGAAGTGGCGGAAGTACCTTTTTGGAAGCCTCTTCTTCAAATGACAATATCTTTAGCTTCCGGTTACCGAATTGGATTTTTTTTAAGTGCTAAAAGTTAAGTACAACGTCAGAAATAAGCTGCAAAGTTGAGTTAAATAGCTTGAATAGCATTTTTTAGTATAGTAGTAGAAATATGGATAATAATATAGAGAAACTCTGCAAATCATGCTGTAAAAGTAAGCACTAAAGAAAGTATACTAGAAAAGATTTTTTTGCCCAGTATTATGTTCCAAAAATTATAAAGCGGTGTGAATTTTTAGGAAGCGTAATCGCATGTTTATCAAAAAATGAACAGCATAAAAGTTAAAAGTATAAAAAGGGAGCATGCATGCATAATATTATAATGTGTGTATAGTATATAAGTAGGTAAAAAACTATATCATTTGTATCAATACGTATATAAAAATGTTCACAAAAAAAGATACATATAACTTGTAAATAGATACAAGAAAATAATGAAGGGTGAGACCTTATAAACCAAGGGGGTTAGCAGTGCTTAATTATAAAAATGAAAAAATGCTTGAAATTATTCATCGCTGTATGTAAAAAGAAAGCAACGAAACATGAAGTTGGCAAGTGTTGCATAAATACATACAAGTGAAGTATGAAAAAAGAGAACATCATTCTAAGCAAAATAATCATATTATTATTGTGTGTAGTATAGGCTTTGAAAGCATGTATATTGTGCATACTTAATATCAAATAACGAAGTGTATAATTTTCTGATAGTGATGAAAATAGATGAATGCAAGTATGTAGAATCATATTATAACATTTGAAGTGATGAAGTGATGTCACATTACAATCAGATCGTACTTATATTATAAACTTCTGGATATGGATTGTATGGATATTTATAAAAACCTACTTACTACAAATATTATGTATATATGTACACAGAATACAGAGCAGCGAACCAGAGCAACTAATGATGGCGACGGAAGCTCATTTTATCCGCACGATTCTTTGTTGAGGTAGATCGAAAATCGTAGGGTTAAAATCATGTCATGCAGCACATGTATCTACATACATGCATGCATGTACAATGTACAGTGTGCAGTGACGTGGTTTGTCGTAATAATAATATGTGTATAATAGAATAATGAGAGTGAGCATACGTCTTAGCTACTTTTGATTACATAGCTCTGGAGTAGTTGATAGGATGAGTGAGAGCGAGAGGGAGAGAGCACAAAGTCTTCAAGTGGTTCATTAATTTCAAAAATATGAAAGTCCTATATGTGTATGAAGACTCACAAGTCAGTGCTTCATTATTTTTGGTCTCCAACCTCCCCCTTAGTCGAGAAATTCTCAACTTGTCTCTCCTCATTACGATATCCGTCGCTCTCCAACTCTTTGTTAGACCCACGTACAAAATCCAAGTTAGAATCTATATACAATATACACAATACACAGTCACAGTGGTAGATGTAGGTAGGGCTCACAAGGAGACAACTTATGTCACCAGCATTACTTACGACTCTCGAATTCGGCATCTGTTCAATCCCGAATTTTTTCCACACTTCAACGTTCAGCTCATATTATTTGTGAAAGGGCTCTGTACACGTTTCTGGTTGTCAAGGATTTTTCGAAAATAATTTCTATGTAAAGAAAAACATGATTAAATCCGCTAAATTATTTGATAAAAATTATGACGTATGCCGTTATTTTTCTATACTATGACTTGATGTTAATTGGTCATTCGAATGAGTGCCCAAAAGAATGAATTAACAATTTTGGTAGAAAAGACCCGTTGATAAAAATCCGGTTCCAAGCCATGCTCAAAATGAGAAAAATATAATTTCTGAGATAGAAATCTACTATTATACACAGTCCAGATAGTTTTCATTCCTCGTCAAACGACTGAAGACTGCTGACCTGGCATACAATGAACGTATTACCACAATACCAATCTGCTCACAACGCCTTTTATTCAATTCCAATTTATTTTTATTTATACCGTTCTTTGTCATAATCACACTCTTAATTTGACAGCGTAATGATGAAGGAAAAGTAAATGAGAGAGCAACCATTTTCCGCATGAATAATTATCATCATCCATGGTTTTGAGAGAAACTTGAACATACTCCAATAGATAAATAAATAACTACGGTGCAATATAAATTTATATGTATGGATAGGGGTAAAGCTGGTGTTGAGAATCATGCCTATGCTTTTACATTTCTTTCTAGGTTTCAGATGTGAGATCAGAAAGCAAATATTGATGGCATGGTACTATTTCACATTGTTCTGTTACTCTCAATTTGTTAGGCTCTATCGCCTATAATTTTGATTTCACAAAACGGATGATCAGTAGTTTATTGTATGCAGAGAGGAATAATATTTAACTTTGCTTACATGAATTCCAAACGAGAAGGGGGAAAACTCGTAAGATAGGTTATTTTTGTACTTGTTTGAGCAACAGGAAAGGGTATATAGATGAGAAAGTTTTTGTCTATGTTCGTTTGCAAATCTTACCCCGTTTCCTCAGAACGGTTGAAAAGGTTAAAGTATCTAGTTAGTTTGGTCAGGATTAGGCCTCTTTTGCCATTTCCAAAAGGAATTAGATCCAAAAATACCCCCATCAAGTCTTAAACCCCGAATTATTCGAATTATAATCCGGATAAGGTAGAATCCCGAACATATCGGAAAATGGAAGCTGTATAGAAGATATAGGCTATATGTACTGGAAATGGTCCGTCTAAATGCTTTAAGGAACAAACGTTATGAAACTCGGCTCGTCAAAAGCTGGAGAAAATCTGTCCACATGTGGACTGACACGTTGACTGCATTCACCGTATATTAGTACTCCCTATGCTTTAGATATTTATTAAAAGTGTGAAAGCCTTTGCTGTCAAAATCGGAATGTGACGGTGTGTGAACCGAGGATTGTCACACACGGAAATAGTGCAAAGGTGCCTGATATTGTGTGTGTGTGTAGTGTGTACATACCCACGTACATATCTATACATTATACATACATACATAATGGAGGTGCCCATGTGTTCCATGTGTTTGGCTGTCTTACAACTGACTGCGTCTTCCAATTCCTTGGACGACTTTATGACATTCGTAGACGTCAAGGTAAGAGGATAAATATTCGACTATGTGCTTAGCAAGTCGGAGACAGCAGCAGGAAGGGAGAGAAGGGAAAAGGACGAGGAATGTCGAGTGGAGAATGGAGAACAGACCAAGAGCAGAAAAGTCACGAGCTTTTGACAATGCTACATCTGTATTTTTCCAAAGCAATCTTAAGCCATGACTTGTGAATGTCATATATATAGATTATAGATAGAGGATATATGTATACCTACGTATTACATACATGGATCACATTTCTCCATGTGCTATAGTTTGTATTGAAATGTCTCGTGTATAATATATTGACAACATATGAGCTACAACTACTGTATACGATGTATGTATGCATACATGTGCTGTATTTTTTTTTCTTTTGTTTGCCTTAAAAAAAATTCGTGTTATAAAATGTCAGACTGGCAAGTGCCTTTGCAATCACATGCACCGGCTAGTTGATTTAGTTTGTCCTAGTACCATATGCAATATGTATGCAGCATGGCATTACCTTTAACTGTATTGTTGTTAGTTTGTCAGAAATAATAGAAGGTGGTCGTAGAGAAAACAAGCAAATATGTATGTCTGTGTATAGTACCGTATTCCAATATTTGGTCCGCATACTGAAATGGAAAAGTATCAAAAGACAATTATAAAAGCATCAATGTGTTTGGGCATACGTATATTATATAGATTGGCGTAGGATAATTCGCAAACAATAGAGGTTTGTCTCCATTGTTCTTAGCATAAGGAAATTCCAATTCCAGCTGTTATTAGGAGGTGAAAAGTCATGTATGGGCCGAAAAAGGAGTTTATTCTCTACAGAAGCGTTAGTCAAGCCATCGAGGATGGAGACAAGGATAGAATGTATGTATATTGTATATATAGATAGAATAGATCCTCTACCTCTCTCCACTCTTAAAGTTTTTGCTTACGATTCTCTCAATTTTTCCCTGCCCTGCTCTTTCTCTACCTATATAATATGTTCTCTGCATGGCCATTCCATCGACTTTTAATGTGAATGTGTGTGTGTGTCTGTGTATATTGTACATCTCGCTCGCTCTGCTATACTACAGTTATCTTGTTTCTGGCCGTTGTGTTCATTTCTGGTGGAATAGAAGGCGGGCGGACTAGACGGTACAAGGAACGGAAAGCAGAACTAATACATAGTGGCAGTGATGTGTGTACACGATCGGACACATACAATTGTTATATGTAGGCTTTCACTCCTGCTGCAGCAATGCTCTGCTCGCTGGCAATCCTCTTTCTCCCGCTGACTCCATGTCATGTGTATGTATATTGTATATATGTATAGTTTGATTCTCTTCAGTGCTCCAGTGTCAGAGGGAGAGAAGGAACGGGAGGAAAGTATCTGCAGCATGAGTAGTAGTAACAGTAGTAGTCGTAGTTGAAGCCGAGAGTAAGTGTTTATCGTTTTCCAATTGGAAGTAAAAGTCTCCGGAGGATTAATGGAGCTGACTTCAGTTCAGTTGTTTTGTACACTCGAATTCTCAAGTCTCAAGTGAGAGCTCCATGAAAAAAACACTCATTCTCCTGTCTCGAATATGTATCTATTCCGCCTGTGGAGAGTCGAAACAGCGGATAAAATACATACAAAACATCGATATGTAATCTCAAAAAAAACCAACGAGGAGAAAAAATGCCGTCATTGTGTGTGGACGCGAGTAGCAGGAGGAGAACGAAGTTAGGAAGTATGTATACTGCATGTATAATAGATACATATTATACTGTATATATGTGAGACTAGTATATGCAGTTAGCAAATCAGGGAAATTAATCATTGATCGGCCCTTTCTTACACATGAGTAATTTTTCTTGAATTTTTTTTCCTTCTAGCTTTCATACTTATGGGTTTTAGATGGAATTCCCGATCCTTTCATGCCCACGATATCTGCAGCATCCCCTCCTCCTATTCTGTCGTCATGTCTTCCATGATGATATCCTTCCTTCATATGCCTTTCTTATTTATTAAAAACTATCATCATCATAGAATATGTTACGACTATTGTGTGTGTATGCAGTAATACATAGTAGAGAATTCTCTCCAAATTTTGCAGTTATACTTGCAGCTCTGCAGAGAAAGTTAGCCCTAGAGACTAAAAAAGCATGCTGAGATTGATCCCAATTGATGGCAATTTTTCTTTTTTTCAATTTTTGAAAATAAGAATAAAATAATATCCCATTGATCGACCAAAAATTGTATTGCTGAACACATTATTGTTATTAGAGTATTCTCGACTCCATTTTATATTCTTCAATATCCACAGAACCAGCAAAATAAAGCCGAGCCCTTTTGAATTCAAATTTGACGAGGAAACGGAAAACGAGGCTTACGAAAATAATTTAATAATAATTATAATTATGAATTCAAGTGATATTACTTAGGTGTAGGGGAAATTTGAAATGAACAGCTATTTAAGGAAAAGCTTTCCTGTTGTATGTGTATAATAAGTATCTTTCATGTATAAAGTGAGGCGTACACATTACATACTGATGCATGTCATGCATAAATATAATATGTGGGACTACACAAAAGAGGCTCTTTATTATATTTTAGTGAGTAGTGACTCATGTATTAGGTAAGAGAAGTTGAGTTTGCTGGTTAGTGATGTATGAGACGTTACCTTTTACCCTGGACTATTTTAAAGGTAGACATGTCGTTCACAGACATGAAAAGTAGATAAGAGAGAGAGAGAGCGAGATAAGGGGAGAAGAGAAGTGTATCGTCTTATTCCTATTCTTCAAGTTCCTGAGGCCTTGAGTATGAGTCAAAGTCAGAGTCAGCGAGACCAAGATGCTGTTGCTGCTGATCATGATTCTTGTCTGTGGGCATAA
Organism: Sminthurinus bimaculatus; assembly: GCA_034698285.1. Classification (NCBI taxonomy): domain Eukaryota; kingdom Metazoa; phylum Arthropoda; class Collembola; order Symphypleona; family Katiannidae; genus Sminthurinus; species Sminthurinus bimaculatus. The sequence goes on from JAQIVE010000421.1 coordinate 6,449, forward strand.
GAGGAGAGGAGAAAAGGAAGAAAGAGAGGAGGCAAAATACTTGCATGGAAGAAGAGGAAGAAGTGTAGCCAACAATAAAATTATTCGGAGGAGCGGGGAGGGAGATGAGGGCAAAAAAAAGCAGGGAACAAGTTTAGACGAAAGAAAAGAATGATACGTTGAATTACGAAGCGACGAGTATTCCCAGTTGGATCGTCATTAACTTAAATTAGTTCCTTGAGCCGATTAAGATTCGTGAGTTGACTGCCGTATAATAGCGACTTTTTCAGTTTGTCTGATTACACTAAGTGGATTTTTTACCTTATTTTATACTATATTCTATTCCATATATATAGTTGCTCTTTGCTGCTGCAATTCAGTGGTGGTGGTTATGCTGTGGATGTGCATGTCGCCCCTGTCTTTCTAAATACACACACACACACACACACACACAAACTATCGAGTAAACTTACCATTCTTCCTTCCTATTCTTGTTCCCCTTCTTCTCTTCCTTCATATGTACAATATACAGTTGGCTATCTCTTTTGCCGTTTTGCCCTTTAATTTTTTCCGGTGCGCCGTGTCGTATTTTTTATAGATGGAGGCCCTTTCTGTCTCTCTCTGTTTCTATTACTTTTATTTATGACAAATGTTTCCAATTTTCTTGTGCTTCTCCGCCTTATCTGAAGCCCTCGCCCTCTATCTCTCTCTCTCTCTCTCTCTCTCTCTCTCTCTCTTTCTCCCTCCACCAAAGTTATATAGAGGACAGCCGGAAATAATTTTGGTGCGACCCGGATTCCCGGACAAAGTACCTTTTCTTTCAATTAATTTAATTGCCAAAAGATATGTGAGGAGAAAGAAAGATGAAGCAGTTTTCCTCCACCACCTCCATTTTCTTCCCTTCCCCCTTCCCCTTCTGCATGGCTACGAGAGAACAAAGAGTGCGGGAAGCAGGGAACCTCCGTCTTCACTCCCTTTTTCTCTGTAGTATTTATTCTTTCGTTGTGTCTCCTGGTATCGAATCTACAGCCTAAAGATACGTGCATCCCATGCATTTTGTGCTCCGACAATCGCAATCGCCATGAAAATAATCTTGAGCAGATTAACGAGCCGAATCTAAATAGAATCTTTGTATGTTGCCACATAAAAACCTCGATTTAATTATGATGGTTGACTATTATAAAACTTGTGTTTGGTTGAGCAGAGCCGAGGAATCCAAGATTGATAGCTGATAGCGGTGAGGGTGTGTATGTGGGTGGCCTACGAAGTGTATATATGTATGCATAATGCTTATGTAGGTATTACACAGTCATTCGACTTGCACTTCTTTGTTCGTATACATGTATGTGTGTACTCATGAACTTTATGGAAGTCGGCCGATGTATAGGGAAAATGATTGGTTAGTTAATTTAAGAAAGTAATCCCGGTAGAATCCTCCGGTTTTAATGGTAATCGTGAGAAAGTGACGGAGAAAAGACATGGCCGGGAGACGTGAAGGGAATGAGAGACGATATGACGATATGAGGGCAGGCAGGGAGATGACGATGACGTCTTTCCCAGTTAGCATCAAATTGTGGTTTGATGCAGATTTATATGCCACAGGAGTCGCACTCCAACATTTCCCTCCCTCCACTTGCATAAAATCTAAGGCCTATGTATGCATTCCTGTCAACATGTGTAATTTAGTTTCAAGATACTTCTCAGAAAAGGAGGCGGAGGAGAATAGGAAGAAGGCAAAGAGGAGGAAATTCATCTTCATGAAGTGCGGTAAGACAGTTTGGTACTCTATCGTGTGCATGATCGGAGCTGTCATGTCTCGTCTATATTTAAGGCAGTTGGGTCGATGTGCTTAATTATCGACTTTTGAACTAATTGTTAAGAAGAGTCCTTCATCTCTGTCTCTATATATATATAATATATGTATATATTAAACAAGTATAGCCACGTCCTGAAAGAAACTAAATTAATATTGTGAAAAAACGTCCATCTAAGTCTGTATATGACGCAGACATTTTTGTCAGGGCCTATTTTATAGGCATTTATTTGCACTTTTTTGCTTTCAGTTGACGGTTCTTTACCATTTCTATATAGACTTGTTTGTGATGCCCGGATTTTCCCTGTTTTCTATAAGCTCTTCAAATCTTCCAAGCAGAGAGTCATGCAATGGTTTATTTTTAGAAGTCGTTAGAAAGGGTCAATTGCAAAGACTTATTGAACGACCTTCGTGAATAATCTCACCTATATAAATGCATGCACATGGCTGAACAGACTTTGTCTCTTCGTGAATTGTCCCTTTATATTATACCTTTGAGCATATGGAAGCTTATCTGGAATGCTCGAATGGGCTGAGAGTAGTGAGGGACTATTCCAATAAGTTTTTGATGCTGATAGTGTGATTGTTTAACTGATCTTATAAGTAAGGACAAAGCGTAATACCTAATTTCAGAGGGTAAATTCAATTTTGGAAACGAGTTTTCCACGTCAAGTTAACTTGAGACGAAGCAGCAGCAACAGCAGTAAAGAAAGGAAAAAACTGAGGAGGAAATCACTTTTTTGGAACAAAGTGATTGTCTCAGTTTTGTGTTGGATTTAGCCGGAAAGGAGCTCACCAAGTGAAAGAAGGCGACGAGAATCGAGAAATAGTGACGAAGAGCATAGAAATAGAGAGAGAGAGAGGAGAAAGTGGAAACGATATCTATAGGAGAGAATAAGAAAGAAGAGAACTCTCCGTCATCATCATCGTCTTCTCCGTCGTCGTCGTCGTCGTCGTCTTCGTCATATGAGGAGGAAGTGATTGAGAGAAATAAAAGAAATTGGAAGAAAAAGAAGGCGAAAAGAGTCAGTTGCTGTTGTAATAGGTCTTGGTATTTGATTGGAAAGCTCAAAGTGATGGTAGCTCAATGGATGGAGAATTGGACTTGAAAGTCGTCGTCGTCGTCTTCGTCTTCCTCTCTTTTCTGTGGAACAGAGTTCAGTTCATATATAGGGAATGGGAATAGGAGGAAGAGGAAGGAAGAAAAAGACGAGGACTATATGACAAGCCGAGTAAAGGATTTGAGTGTAGCTCGGTGGTCTGAGTCGTTCTGAGTAGTGTATTGGTGTGGTGTGGCTTTAACTGGGGGAACAAAAGAAGGTTCTCGAGGATAATTTTCCTTGTCACCGAATTGAGAGTAGGAAGACTTTCGATTTGTTACACTTCTCTACTCTTTAACTTAGCATACATAGGAGGATGGAGGATGTAGGATGGAATCTCTCCCTCTGAGCGGAATGGAATGACTATGGAAGAATGTCCAAGTGGCTCTTAGACTGTGAATTGAGAGTAAAATGTGTATTTGGGAAGGCAGGCAGGCAGTATGAGAATGAGAATCCAAAGGGGAACAACCAAGGGTATGTACATGTCGTATAATGTGTATGTACAAGTACTTGCATGGGGATGAAGAGGATGGGAGCACAAGAAATGAGGATGGGATATGGAGACGAGCTAGCTCTGGAATTGAGAATAAGACGGGGAATTGGTGAGCCGAGAGAGAGAAAGAGAGCAAAAGCAAGAGAAAGAGCGAGAGTGAAAAGGCATGGATATAAAATAGAAATCCTGAGCTGGATCTTATTTTGATTGCTCTGCACGCCTATTATCAAACTTCCTTTCCCTTTCCTCCTTTATGTGGTCCATTGGAAATCTTCAAATTCTATTCGGATTTTGCAACTGGAAGAATTTCAATGTGATCCTGCGTCATGCTATTTTATTCTATTTATTTTCGCTCTCTCTCGCTCTCGCTCCAACTTTAATTGCATGCTTAAGGAGTTAGTTCATTTCTCGGAGCAGAGTTATACACACACACACACATATCCCTATACTGTATGGGGCATGGAGAAGATGCTCAACCAACTCACGAGGACTATACGACGACAATAACTGACACGATATGAATGTCTCTGGACCTTTTCATGTCCAGTCACACATTGAATAGAATCATCTTTCCCTTTGTTTGCAGAAGAGCAGCAGAATGTTCTTCTTGAGAGAGCGTATGTCCAAGTCGATCCATGTTGCTCTCCATTTACTATCACTATCACTATACATATAGACTACAATATATTTTAATGCACGGCTCTTCCCGAATTTTTGCTTTTTTCAACTCACTGGAAATCCAAGAAGGAATTTTAGTAAAAAATTACCTTCTGGCCGACACTTTAAGGCACTCAGATTACTATATATAGATTCCATCTATACTATATGACGAGTTTAGTTTTGTGCCAACCCGTTCGATTTCGAGGTTAAATTCACATTTAACTTGAAAATTTGACCTTTCTCTGTGTGTGTGTGTGTGACCCCTTAAATTGACTCCATAATATGTGGATGAAAATATCAAATTTTCTCATAAAGATGGTGATAGACCCTTACACTTCAAAAAATCTAAACGTGAGTGGCAGTCTAAAATATGTATGAAAAGAAGAACGAAGAGGAGGATAATGATGGGGAATATGGACATGAGCTTGCTGCGTATGAGTGGAGAGTGGAGTAGGAGCAGTACGTATAAGTGTAGAAATGGAGGAGGAATCTTTTGTATCAATGATCTGGCTAGGATATGATGGGTTCCTTCAAACTTGAACAAACTGTCGTAAGAGCTGAGCTGGACATTTCCTTTTTATTACTCTGGTGACTTGGGAGCTCCTTTTGCATGAATGCTTGCAGTATTATGGTGATTTCTCTTCGGAATGTCCTTCTCTCCATTTCTCTTCCCATCTCTTTCTTTATCTTTTATTTTCTTTTGCTCCCTCCTCTCCGTGAGTCGTCGTCTGTCTGTCTGTCTGTGCGTTTCTCTTCCTTGATCTTACTCTACCTTCAAATACCTCTATACTTAACTGATTTGGGACTCAGCTCACATATTATAACTTGAAAAAATATACGTTCGAGTGTCCAAAAAGGAGAGAACAGTCTCGAATCACTGTATATTATATACGTATAGAATATATAAGACCTTTCTCCCATATTTGCTCCATAGACCAGCTATCTCTCTCCCTCTTTCTCTCTTTCTTTCTTACTTCATTCTTTATCCCGTCCAACTATTTTTCATGTACATTCAAAACACATGGTGTAGCTCTTAGAGGCCTTATTGTTCATCTTCGTTCGTTGGTCGCCACAGCTGCCAACCTATGCGTCTCTGGGGTTTCATCTTATGCCATCTCTTTATGTATTTTATCTGCTGGAAAAGCATGCATGGGAACGAGAGAGAAAGAGAGGGAGAGAGAGAAGCAGAGAAAAACAGAGAGTGGGGGAGAGAATCAGAGAGATGGATTGTCTCTACGTTATTTTTCAGTATTCACTCGCTTTTCCTTTCAATCACATCTTGCTGTTATGTATATATATATATGTATCCATAAAAGGACACTTTTGTAGTCATTTTTGCGGCATATTCCCATTCCTCTTGCAAAGAAACATCACCTTGATTGGCTGCACCAGAAAAAATGTGGCTTCGACTGTGGTTCGTAGCTTGGTGGCAGTTGACAGGAGCTGACTTGCCATCTTTTTGAACAAATTGTATTAATTTGCGGTGAAAAATATTCTTCACCGCAAACACTGTTGTTTCAAATAAATGGAATGTAGTCGAGATTCGTCACCTCGTCAGAATTCGACGGCTGTAAATAAATTTACCAATTGTTATTTATTGACTATAGAAAACAAATGACAGCAGCCCCGAATTCACCAAAGTCGAAAATGGTAGGCAATTGTGTAAAATGAAAGTTAAAGTAACCTCAAAGTTTTTCATTTACTTTGTGTTACCTACTGTGTAAATCATATAATTGGGGTCTGCGTGGGCATAATTGACACTGATAATTTGTGAGAAAGTATAATCAGGCTTTTTCATCGTAGTAAATAATACTTGAATTGTTTGAATGGGGTTTGGTTGATATTGTAGAGTGAAAAAAATATTATATGGGAAACGATTGAGCATTTCTGCCAGTTCATTATGCTCTTCTTCTAGTTCAAACAGCTAAAACGGAGATACAAGAGACACCAAGATCTATCGAAAGCTCGTTCGTTGTCATGGTTAGTCAAATAAAAGTTATCATGCACCATCTTAACAATATTTAAGACCTTGTTGAATTGAGACAAAAGTCTTGCTTGGACAAAAATTGTGGCCATAAAAGATAAAAAGTCGGAGAGAAAGATCATACACTACCCAAAATTGGTTAAGGATCTTCCGAAATGAGCCATGTTATGTAATGTCTTTAACATTAATTAATTAAATTGAGGCAATTTCATAGATGAAGAAACGCTCATACTGTCTGTAACTCATCTGGATTATTGTAGTCTGCATGTACATTGTACATATAAGTATTAAACCCAGGGCTGTTGGATTTCTTTTGGTATTTGAGATTAAGAAGAGGGAAAATTCATCCTTCTTTTCTCTTCCCATTTATTATTTTCCATAGCAACTCTAAGTCGATCAGGAAACCCCGCTGAAAATAGGGCGACCGGATTCAACAAACTTTTAATATTGTAGCGTTTATTAAAAGTCTGCAATGTTTTCGTAGAAAAAATCCCATAGAGAATGCTTATACTTATACTTATACTTATAGAAGAGAATATAGCGATTAGAAAAGGCTACCTTAATTAAAAGTAACGACGATACGAGATTCCCGCTGCGGGAAATGTGCACATTTGCCTTATAAAAATGATGATGTATCTATTAAAATAACTGGGTCCATTAAATAAATGACAGACATGTATTTGTTTATGATGATGCTAGGGAATTTTCATTTCTTCCGAGGAACGTTTAGTTTGTGTTTGCTTCTTGCATCCTCTCCTCACAAAGACTCGAATACATGCATTTGTGTGTGTACATATGTACTGTTGTTAAGCTGCTCTCTGTTGCTGCATGTGTACACTGATACTGATACTCATATACTCAATCTGTGGACGTTTGAGTGTCTTTTATCTTGTCGACTCCCCCGTTTTGGTGACTGTTGTAATGTCTGTGTATAATTTTAGTGGAGGCAGTAAAAAGGTAGGATTTGCCTAATATGTGCCAAATAGTACTTACGCATCGTTTTTCCTTCAGATTTATACTGTATAAACGTACGTACTTAAATACCTATGTATGTATGTTCAATGTGCAAGGACGTAAAGGCAAGTTGAGAAGTATTAAGGATTGCTTCCTTGATTCCTGCTGATGCAGCATGTCCATATATAATATATAGCTGTCTTTGCCAGCGGAGTCTATTATTCTATTTAGACGGAGAAGGCGGAGGACGAAGAGGAGGAAAAGAAAAAGAAGAAGCATAAGAAAGGAGGAGTATATCATGATGACATGTACTACAGACTCTGAGTGAGAGACACAAGCGAGAAAAGCAAAAGAAACCAGAAGCAGAGAGAGAGAGACGGTGAAAAGTGCATGAGTACAGAGAAAGAGGAAAGATGAAAAAAAAATCTTGTATCGATTTATGAGTTTAGTTTAATGTTCACTTGTGTCTGCAAATGTACACGAATAGATGCTTCTATACATGTATAATAACGCCGTGTACATAAAATGTATTGATACATATGCATGGGATGTGCTTCTCTTATTCCCTTCCACTTATGTATAACTACGTAATACAGTATGTGGCGAAAAATGTATCCACAAAGTGTCTCCTTTCTGCCTGTATATAAAAAAGATGCGATAAAAACAACATTGATTAAACTCGTGTTGAAACTTTAACTAGTTAGATGTATACGGAATTTAGTGCTCCATAACTTGTAATATGATGTTTTGGAAAAATATGGTGGTACACAAAGACATTAAAATTTTATGGCTTAAGTTTTGTGACCCACACCAAAATGCACCTGGTGGTCCGTAGTTAATTGTAAGTGACAACATATTGTACGTTTCCGTTTCCGTTCAGCCAGTCGCAGCAATGCACCAATTTTACGAATTTAATCTTGATCTTTTAAAACTTTTACATACATTAAAATTTTGAAGTGTGTATAGGTTGACCCCGTGATCTGGCAAGAATTGAATTTTTTGTATAAACTACATATTTTTAACAGAAATCTCAGACACGTACCGTTGCTTTAGCCCTTGTGAGGTAGATGGTGAAAGTTGGGAAGGAGTACAAAGCATGTGTCGACACACTGTATTATTGAATGATTATTTAGGAGGGAGATAGACGGTTGGTTGGCTTGTGCCGTGCATGGAGGCGACCACGAGTTGTCTTCTGCAGTTGACTTGCTCTCTCCTTAATAAGGGACACAAGGCGAAGGAGGCAGAGGGGGGAATTTCTTAGAAAACCTCAGCTTTGAGGTGAATTCGATTTCCCTTCTGATGAATTTAATTGACGTGCAATGCATGTCGTTTGCAACTTTAAATGGTCCAAGTTTTGTATTTAAGAGTATAAAACGTTCACTGAATCTTCAAGTAGTTTTACTTCTTGCTCTTTCTCTTGTTAAATCAACATTGTTGGACCCAGCTCTTTCCTCTTTCTCTCTCTCTACTTGGCCTTTCCTTCCCTTCGTTTTGTATGGTACAAGTACATAGTACATACATTGTGTGTGTGTTTAATACTGAAAATTCGTATTTACATTGCCCCAGAGTTTTACATTTGCATGTCACTAACTTAAGCTCTAAATCCAAATCTGTCTTTTAAGGTTATTCTCTTCCATGTAAAACATGTTATTGGCCTGTTTGAAAAGTTATGGTCCCCTTATTCAGACTTTTCTTTTGATTTTTTTTCTAACTATAGATACTTAAGCTTACATACATGTGCGTGGTGTCATGAAATTAGTAACGACGTCAAAATATTGACAGACAAGAATCCTTCTTTAGTAGCCTTTCCAGTTTATGATGACAGTTACATAACTACTTATATAGGCAATGAAAAGGGTGGAAATAAAAGTTTGTTGTGATAGCTTTTCGAAATTGCATGTGATTTTGCTTGATGAGCCTTTTATTTTCACCAAGAGTACATAGTCGTCCTTATTACTGTGTACTCTACCTAGAAAAATAACCAGATGACTTTGTAAACTGGAAAATTTCACGTTAAATAAACTTTTATGCAAAAAACGTCCATGCAGAAATTAAAATCCTAAAACACCGAATGCTAGTTGATAGAAAAAAAGTAGAATATTGTGTATCATGGTGATGTTGTTGATGGTTGAGTTGATGGTACTGGCATTCTTACTATTCAGAAAGAAGGAAGCCGTGTATATTAAAATTTTTCAATTTTCCTGTGCTGGTGGGATGCTTTGAAGCCCATTATTATTATAATACGACAATGAGCTGGTTAGTTGAAATTTGAATACAGGCAATCGATTTTCCTTCATTTTAACTTTTCACTTTGTCAAGTACATGCCTGTATGCATGAATCTTTACATCATTCTTTACTTGTTCTAATATGTATAGACCCCACAAAGACTTGCTCATTAATCTTGGAAATTTTTTTGCATTTGAAAAAAAACTCAAATTGAGAAATAATAATGGCAAACTATATAGCACTATTATTATTATTATTATCATAATTCTAGATGTATTTATAATGGGGGAAAATCATTACTAAAGTTTCCCTGTATAATATTCTCATATTCTCTAATTTACATTATGCGTTCGTTCATATCGTATAGCAGGAGGATAAAAGCCAAGTTTCTAAAAGTGTTTTTCCCATTCAAGGGAGTAAAAGGTTGTGTCTCATACAATAATGATTGATCTTTCTAAATTGACAGCTCTAGTAGCAACCGACCTTGTATGTATATGTATATATAATATACAAAGGAATGATGTAATAATATTTATAAATGAAAATGGCTTGAACTTCCTTCTCTTCTCCTCATTACATGCGAGTACATAAGTATAGATGTATGTGTATGTACACACTATGGACTCACACGGGGAGAGAAAATGAAGAGATGATGGAAAATAATTCGGCTCCTTTTAGTATTTTTTTTTGTCTCGTCTTGTCTTGACGCCGTTGAAGAAGGTTCAAGTTGAACGGCAGCATGTCGTCCATCGTTCAACCAATACACCATAGTTAATAACATGTAGGATGATGAGGAATGAGGATACTACATTACGTACCCCAAATTGTAAAAGGGTAGCAACTCCTCGCATTTGTTTTCTAGTTTAGAGTTTGACAAGATGATGCGCTTTGCGATACTTTACGACAATACTTTCAACTCGACGAGTCACTACAGAAAAAATTATGACACAATTTGTTCTCTCAACATAGTAATAATAATAATAATGGAGTTTTATACTTTCTCCGTCTCCGTCTCATTCCCCGCATCAGTCTCAATATAATGATAACATGTTTTTGTGTTGTGTTTTTATGTACTCTGTAGGTAGTAAATTCTCGTTGGGACACGCTGGAATGTCTTAGATGATTAATGAAACACGTCGTTGGAAATTTCACAGTGAGAGTGAGGGCGTCCGTCCCGCCCACCAACACCAACTCCATAACTGCAACTCCAGCTTCGACTCCGACTCCTCTCTTCTTATTCCCTTTTTTTATTATACTTGGTTACATATGAGAAGGAAATGGGAGGAAGAAAAACAAGGATGAACTAAAAGTCCTTTGTGCCGTCTCCAAAAAGAAATTGAACAAGACGACGACAGGGGCGATCAAGACCAACGATAATAATAAAGACACAATTTAAAAAAACTCTCCTTCTTCTTTTTCGTCGTCATCTTGTGCAAAAATTCGAAAATTCAGAGAAAAATAACAGTTCAATGTAAAGTAATGTAAGTGTGAGTGTTTATATGTATGTGCAAGAGAAAATGGAGGGGCGCAATGATAATAATATCGGCAAACTTGGAAAACTATCGCCGAAGCAAAAAACTGGAGAAGATATCAAATTGACACCAACGGGGCGAAGCAGTAGCAGTAGCAGCATCCTCTCGCATTGGACCTCGGAGCTCGTCAAGGTAAGGAAAAAAAAGAATATTTATTTATAGTAGACTAGAATAAATGGCAACTTTCTCATGTTCATTGGCTAGATACATATTAGTCATATTGTGTGTATAAAAGTGCGGCTAGGGCTTATCTCGATTTCCTCGTTCCTTTAAATTGTTGTCATGGAGCTCATAAAAAGCATTATTATCTGGGGTCTCCATTGGGAATAATTTTATGGCCGTGGTAACTTTGGCTGAACATCCACGTCCCGTTTCTACTTGCTCTGTCTATCTTGTCCTTGTTCTTGCTTCGTCTATCTGTCGTCCCTTCTGACCAACTTGAATGGCCGGGATTGCTAGATGAATATATTTGGTGTGAGCGTTTCTACGTTTATTGTTGGCTAGAATAAGTAAAAGTAGGAATAGAAACGACTTGAAACTTGAAACAAACTCTTGTTCAAATTTCCGCACGTGGGCAAGGATGGCGGAGTTCTGGCTGGGCCTGGCCAAGTTTTTCAGTCCGGTCAGCCTTCATGTGTTCACATTTAGTCATACTCGTGTATAAATTTATATAACTATACATACACAGAGTTAAACGGGCGCTATTGATATCCTGCTGAATATTTCGGGACAGTAGAGGAGAAAAGGGACAATATACTCATATCAATATTCCACATAAAAGCAAATCATATACTCACTTTCGTGTGCAAATGTAGTATCTGGTATTCCTTTTGTAATTTCAAACACCGTTGAGCAAAAGCCCGCTTTTCTACTTGAATGATGACTATGATGATGATGATGATGATGATATGTAAATTTAAATGCATTCGAAATGAGGAGGCATCACAATCTCTCCCGACGGGGTTTTCATCTTATAGGAATTAGGTACGTCTTACCAATCCACTGTGATTACGATGCCCCCGAGATTTCTTTTATATCCAACCCCTCCCTCCCTTCCTCCCTTGCTGAGAATTCGTCCCACTATATGTTATATTATATTATATATAACTGTAGTAATTTTCATATAGTTAGATTACTTTCCCCTGCTGGTCCTGGTTGGGCTTTCCCACATTCTATATATATTATACTTTCTACTTTCGAAATGCACAGATTTTTATTTCCTCTTCCCTAAAATTTTTTGTCCTTCATCTCTTGGATGAATCTTTGGAGTTTTGGACGTTCATTATTCCTCTCTTCTTCTTCTTTTTCTACTTTGTCTTCTTCCTCATCCCGCTCACGCTCCTCCTCATCTTCTATCTTCTATGTGTATGGACGACAAAGTTTAGTTTGGTTAGGCTTGGATAGCATAGGGCAGAGTTATCTCGCCGCTTCGTCTTTCTCTTTTACTTTTCTCCAAGCTGAAAAGTCTCGTTTGCCTTGGCGCACTTGGCTCATTGTTCATTTTGTAACTAAGTTTGTAATTTTATTTCCGTTTTTTTACTTCGTTAACTTTTATGCGGAAAGGCGGGAGACATAAAGTAGTAATAATAAGCCCCATTTCTCCTTTCCTTGTCCACCATCACCTATTGCAGTATGTATATAGGAACGGACGAGATGGTATTTATTGTACATATGTGGGAATAGTTGCACATATTATGGTATATATAAGGAGAGTGGTGGACTCCATAATGAGAAAGCGAATGTGACTCGAGAAATCCCGGGTATTAGTCATGAAGTAAGGAAGGAGTAAAAGGTATTTACATGAGAATGAATGCTGGAACTTGTGTGTGTGCGTGAGTCTGTCGCTCTGTGTGTGTGTGTGTGTATGTGTGAAGAGGCATAAATTACTCTAAGTAAGAAAAGTGGAAAAAGAGAACCGTGAACATGAAAACTATAAAGACAGGAGAACACTGACTACGATAAAGTGTCTCCAAGTCCACGAGTTTTTTTTGGCTTAAGCTGACTTAAGGAGAGAGAGAAAGAGAGAGAGAGATGGCGTATAGAAAGAGGTACACAAACTCACCACCTCGCTTGTGGTTCACACAGAGAAAAAGAAGAAGTAGAAAGAGAGAGAACGTTGACTTGATGAGGATTGTAAAGCGTCCGCGACATAATTTTCACCATGATAATCGGAGGGAATATGTTGAATAAAGAGAGAGAGAGAAAGGGTGAGCGGGAGAGAGAGAGAGGGAGGAAGTGCATATATTTCAAGACAGCTTCATAAACCATGAAAATAATGGTCAAAGTTTTCCGAGGGTGGGGACACACATTCTCACATACATAACTGTACAAGTAGAGAGGGAGAAAGGGATGAGGAATGGCAAGTAGTAGAAGGGCAGGGGAGGGGGTGACGGGAAATGAGCGAGTCAGAAGAAAGAGCTGTACATAATGGTAATGTAGGCAGATATTCATGCATGAGCACTTTATCCTTGGTGACTTAGTGTGAGCTGAAAGAATTCAAGTGTGGCTGTCGTCGTGGTCGTGGAGCCAGAGGAAGAGGAGGAAAGAAGAAGCCGAGGACCAAGAAAAGTAACATTTATTCTTGGTCGTGTGTTTGGTGGGAGTAGTTGTAACATTTTGTTTCTCCCCTACACGAATATATCTAATATTTTATCGTTGCAGAGGCTACACAGTGAGGAAAAAAGAAATGGTGAGCCGTGAGGAGGGAGTAGGTACATTACATGGGTATGTACAATGTACATTGTACATGTTATGTTAGGTACATGTGTGGCAGGCGGAATAAATAATTTATACATTGAAGAATCAACATTGGCAGGGAGGGCAGGAGAGCAGAGTAAGAACGGCCGAGGACCACAAAACATAACGTTGAATCAACGTTTAAGATGACTGCTGGACAACGACGTCTATAGGATGGGGAAACGGGCCCGAATATATGCTGGGCATGCCTCTCCTCCCCAAAAGTTTACACCCATCCTAGATAGATATGTGCATGTGTGTAAATGTACATCCATACATAATACATATTACGTGTAGGTGCATACATATCCGCCTCCGTACAAAATATAGTCAGGGACGAGCAGTAAAAAAATACATAAGTTAAGAAAAGTTAGGCAAAAGTGGAATAGAAAGTTAGTCACATGGAGAAGGAGGGAAGAGGTGGGGAATTTTCTCATCTTTTTTTACTGGATGAAGTAGGAGAAGCCAAGAAAAAACTTAATTCAATGTATATGTATTCTTTGAACAAGAAGGAAAAGAGAGTCTGGGCGAGAATGGAGGAGGAAGAGTTGTAGATAGTGACTGGGCTTGCTTCCTCGTAAGTTGAGTTGAGTTGAGTTGGAGCAAAGAGGAGGCGGATGAGAAGGTTAGTTTCTTTTTTTCTTTTTCCTCGTCTGTCGTTTTGTCCCTGTGAATACTTTGTGGACATCTTGTCAAATTCGGACTCAATAGACTGCCAAAAGGCAGTCGGAAAGAGAGACACAAAGATTGGCGGGACATTCAAGAAAGTTGTCGTCGCCGTCTTCATAGTTTGAATTTGTTTCTCTCTCTCTCTCTCTCTCTCTCTCTCTCTCTCTCATCCCATTGCCGCTTTCTTTTTCATTCGTTTTCTTTTTCTATCCTCTTCTCTTGCTCTTTCCCTTAAAGAGAGAAAGTCTTTCTCTCGTCTGACTTTCTTTACTCTTACGGTCATATGAAACACAAGATTTCTTTCTTCAGGCACTGTAGTTTATGTACTGGTAGAGCTGGTTTAAGGCAAAAGAGAGAGAGAGAGAGAGAAAGGCAGACAGAAAAAAGAATACATACATATCTTCCATAGTACAAGGACGACAAAAAGGGAGAGTTGGCTCAAGTTGCGACATGAAATATTTTCCCGAAATTCCATGTATAACGGGTTGGAACTTGTAACTTAGCCCTGTATAACACAATGCCTGGAGCATTTGGAAACTCATACGAGGTTAAACCAAATATGCGAGGTTAGCTTGTTGATTTTGCATCAATGGTGTCGCCCCATTGATCACACTCTATTTATTTTAAATGCGTGTAAATCGAGTCAATGTTTCAAGTTTTCACGCGTTAAGTAAAATCTACTTATGAAAGCATTAAAGTTTCAGGTGACTTGAGCTGGGGGAATAAATTTAAGTCTTTCATCGGTGACCAAGAAAGAAAACCTGAGCCTTGAGTCGTCTAGTAATGACTATCTAGCCCGTTAGTTGTAAATGCTCCGTAACCAAAATGTAAATGAATAGAGAGAATGGCTTGTAAGGTTTAGCTCCGCGTACTTTGCTACATTAGATATCTCTGTGTGTCTTGTATGTATGAAGTCTATCCGTAGTTTTCTCCTCGAGCCACTCGAGCAACTTATTTTCTTCATTGTGTCCATAACTTGGACTTGGTCTTCTTACTTTCGCTAATCTTTAGCTTAAATTGTAAGAACAGGAAGACACACACACACACAGACATAGTTTTACTTATGATAAACATATAATATTTGTATGTATATAAACTTGTGTGAGAGAGAGAGAGAGAGAGAGAGTCAATCATAAAGCTATTTTGAGTTTTGACGGTCCTTGCGGAAGAGGATGAGACGGAGATCAAGACCAGTTGTGTCTACTCAATGTTCTGAGTTGCGAGCTGCGGCTCCTTCTACTCCTCCTCCCGCTCTCTTTCCCTCTGTCTCTCGTATTTTTCCTCCCGATAAGACGTACTTGCACGCTACCGTCTTTCTTTTCAATCGCCAAATGTGGGTGAAGGGAGAGTGAGTGAGTGAAGGAAGCCTGAAGGAAATCTTCCGTCCGTCAACTCACTCGTCTACTTTTCTTCTCTCAGCAGTCACACATACCTACACATATACATACTGATATGTATATGTATAACGTAATGTTCTTTCTTTCTCACTTTCTCTCTCCCTCCCCCTCCCCCTCCCTCCCTTTCTCTCTCGTTTAGTGCTACTTTGTGAGTATGTGTCATCCGCAGGTTTCACTACAACAACACTTGATTCCTGCACTCGAAATCCCTTCAGCCTGTCGTCCATGAAGCAAGTACAAGCACAACAGCAGACATGCTT
Organism: Sminthurinus bimaculatus; assembly: GCA_034698285.1. NCBI lineage: Eukaryota > Metazoa > Arthropoda > Collembola > Symphypleona > Katiannidae > Sminthurinus > Sminthurinus bimaculatus. The sequence continues at coordinate 22,253 of JAQIVE010000421.1, forward strand.
AGCCAGTGACTAGACTTGCATGTTTCCGCCGTCCTTTCCCCCTCTTCATACATACATTTTCTGTCTAGATTCGAATCACATAGTCGGCTCGGTCAGTAAAATTCTTTCACACGAGGTCAGCCCCATTCTTTGCAGATAAAAAAAAGGGAGAGCTCACGTCCTTTATGTTTCTCCTTTTCCTTCCACTTTTCATGATGGGGATGAAACAGTTTTGTAATTCAAAAATAATACTGCCCACGACTGTCTTGACTATAGATACATGGATATGTATAATATGTAGAATGTACATTTTCTCACATGTAGTTCTCGTTATACCGTTCCGGAATTTAACATTTTCAATTTTCAGGTTGGACAAGTTGTCACGCCGGGCAGTGGCAAAATCAGAAAGGGAAGGAAAATTCGATTTTAAAGGGGTTTCTTGCCTTCCAGAGCTATTTTTTTTTCGTTGTACACCAATTTCTTTCTCTGACAGTTGGCTAAGTCATCCTTTTACTTTAGTTAGTGGAAGTGTTAAGGTGATGGAATAAATTCAAACAGTTGAAAATCTGACTGTACCAAATCTATTACAAGCTAATCTATTTGGGCAGAGAGTCCGCATGTTGAAGTACTTTTGTAAAAGGAAATTTTCAAAAGACAAATCATAGGTGGAGGTAGTATAAGAGAAAAAAGAGGGTAATGTAATCGTTGTACGTACAACGATTTTCTATTTTCTTGTTTTCTCTGCTGCTGAGCGCTGATACTGCCTTTATGTTGTGCTGTGCTGCATTACATTATTAGACATGGCTGACATGGCAGCAGCATATGTATACACATGTTTTTGATGGCTTTTGGAACTGTCATGTTGATTTCTTGGTTAGTTAGTTCTTTGTTTGAGAGCTGATCCAGGTTGACCGGTATTCTGTTTAAAGTTGAGCAAAAGGCGCATCAATTATGCATGACCAAGATGTTGAGTTGGGGGAAGACGTAGACCAAGACCATCTTCCTGTCCTGGCTATTACATTGTACATATACATACTTGTTACACATAAGTAAACATGAAGGTTTAGGTGGGGAAAGACGAAAGACGAAGATGTGACTCCTAGTCATGGGGATTTCCTCACCCTCACCTATAACTTATGATGGTGGTGTTGACACGGGTGGAGGAAGAAGAAGAAGAAGTAGAAAGAAGGAAGGAAGGAAGGAAAGCATCCTCTGTCCTCTAATACTGATGAGTACAAGATAGACTGAGTAATTATTTACAAAGAGCTTTGCTCATGAAATTTCAAAAGAGCTCCTACACTACACTACATGAGGAGTGCAAACATGGTTTTAAAATGTAAATTGTGAAACATTTCACAATATAATTTGCCACGGCAGTCCGAGTAAATATTTAAATTTTATTTAGTATTCATACAATTCTGACAGTAAAGTTCTGACTAAACAACAACTCGTCTTGCAACTCGAGCCTCGTCATAATGTCTTTTTTCTCGTGGAGTAGCGATATTGTTACGTATGCACGTACATGTAGTACATTACAGTATGTGGAGATATTATATTGGCCGGAGGTAGAAAGTTGGCGCACGTAGGTAGGCAGGCATACATGGCTACTGTGTAGTATATATATGTGTGGCAATAGACGGGTTCCTTGAGAGAGCAGCGGAATTGGTCACTTGCGGGAAATAAATTTATTCCTACATTTCTTCTCGGCATCTATGTATTCATTTATTACAAACATTTGTGTTTCAAAACTCATTTACATTGTTACCCTATTCGCTCATTTGGTATTCCATCTCATAGTTTCGCTGCCATTTCGACTTCTTCTCTTTCTCTCTCCCGTTCTCTCGACGACCAACAGTTTTCTCCTACATATTTTCCGTTTGCCATTTCTTTCCTTCTTTGGTTGTATTTCTTTCTCTCTGTCTCTCTCTCTCGCCATGGCCTACATACATGTACAAATATCCATGTAGTCTCTCGCTCTCTTAGATGGATAGATACAGACGACGGAGCCAAGGAATGAAAAAGTCTTTATTCTGTCCTGGAGATGCTCCAACTCCAACACACACACACACACACATTTATGGCATTTTTGTCTCTTTCGCTTTTCCATTTGTAGGGATGGGGAGTCCATAAATTTCTCCCTTTGTTTCAACTCGTATGTCCTATTTCTTTCAAATTTAAAGTTGATAACATGAGGAGTGGCTTTACTGCAAATGCACTCGTTCCCGTTGTCATCCCTACTGTGTATTGTGTGCCCATAACTATGTACATTAATACATACGTGCATAGTATTCCCCTTCATGTTTTATCCTTTTGAATAAAGTCGGCATGAGATTCTTTCCTCTTAATCCAATCGTGTATCTTATTTATATATATATACACGAGAAAAACGTATCTTGAAAGTTTCATCTTATTACAGAATGGGAAAAACTCATCGTCTCTTTCACTCACTCACTCCAAGTGTGTATGTGTATATGTTGACTACAGGAATGTGAAGGACTTGTTGCGATCCTATCTCTTCTTTCCATGGTTTCTCTTTCTTTCCCTGCATATACATAATATATTAAAAGGGCAGATGAATACAGAAGCCATTAATGTAATATATAAAGTTGTCCATGGAACCTATTTTAGATTACAACTAGGGGCAAAGACGAAATAAGTAAGGAAGGAAGGGGAATTTCTGGTTTGCATATTATTAGGGAAATCACTTTATGTAAATGGATGATGGTGAATGTGGATGTGGCTCCTCCAGACCAGACCAGACCCAACCAGACTGTGTCAATGTAGGTTGCCGAGTTGTTGTTGTTGTTGATCAAAACAAAGGAAATCTGGCCTTGATTACAAATAGTCCTTTTCTCTCCATGTTGGTCCGTCTCTATATCTTGTTGCTTATCGCTGTGTGAAAAAGTCAGTCCAGCCAGAGCATCGCCATCACGAGCAGGATGTCATTAGCATGAGTGGAGGCTAAGAGACTCTGACTCAGACTGGCAATGATACCGAGAAAAAAAACAGCAAAAGAAAGAAGATGGGTATTAGTAGCCTTAGTTACTATACATAGGATTGAGAATATTATCCTTTTTCCTCGCTATGCATGTGCAAGTGTACATACTTAAGAAGGAGGAGGAAATGCGGATGAGCCACGGGGAAAGAAAGAGAAAGGATAAAAAGGAGAAGGAGGGAAAGGCTCAACGGGATAAAAGTCAACTATTTATAAACTGTGCTGGGAGTTTGGCTAAAATTGATTGTGCTAATATAAATGTAAATTTGTACAAAAATGTGAATCTCCTCACTTCATTTTCCACACTCCAAGATTATAGCTTTCTCCTCAGCCTTCTTTCTTTCTTTCTTTCGTTCGTTCTTTCTGCCTTCCCTTCTCATCTTTCGCTTGCTACGTATACAAATAGAGAGACATAAAAGAAAAGTGTTCCATTCCTTATTTTCTTGAGCCTTCTCCTTCGAGTTTAAGTTTAATGCTCGAATCGGCTCCACTCTGCTCCACTCGACTCGACTCGACGCGTCAGTGACATGAAATGCAGTTTTATCGAAAAATAAAGTGAAATAAAAGCATCTTGTGTAGTATCGAAGCGCAAGTTGATTTCTAAATTGCAGAGAACACATGAAATGATGAAATGGAATTACCGTTTAATAAAAGGTTGAAGAGCAGGCAACCTCTTCTCTCTCAGTCTTATTCTTTCTCTCTCTCTCTCTCTCTCTCTCTCTTATGATTAACAATATCGAAAGCAAGATGAGAGGTTGAATGTGCTCTTGTAAACTTACATATATATACACATAGATGCATCCATAAATAATGTACATGTACATATGTATTTTCTACAGAGTTTTTCTTACAGATTTTATGTATCCTTGTCGGAATTTTAGTATAATCAACATTGTATAGAAAAGGTTTAGAAATATCGAGAGGAGGAGGAGGAGGAAAAGAGGAGAGGGGGGAAGAGGCAGACAATTGATAGATTGAAAAGCAGACAAAGATGTACAGAGATGAAATAGGGGAAAGGATTAGGCATTGACTCAACTATATAATGGGAGGAGGAGGAGGAGACTATCGGGAGAAGACGAATGACTAAGATATTTTAGTCTGCTAATATGTAGGGACTTGAGAGTTGCTGCTGCTTCCTTGTGGCTGAGAACGAAGGAAGGAAGGAAGCCGACAACTCAAGACAAGACTTGCACAAGACTTGGAAAGACGGGGAAGAGGGGAGGGAAAGCAAAGTTGAGAGTACTTCCAGCACTCACAATGAATTGTAAAATGTGTATAGTATGTACGTACTTATATCTACGTACGTACGTAGATATAAGTAAGGATAAAAGCTGGTGGAGCTCCAATCCCAAGGAATTGATGGAAAGACAAAAAAACTCGTCGGGAAGTCTGGAAGTGTTCTGCTTTCGTTTCCAATCCAAAAATTTATTGTCACTCTATCATGAAATTAAAAGGGCTGTGTGTAAGGAAGGCGGGAGTCACTTTGTCACGTCGCACCAGAACTTGACAGAAAATTTTCTTCTTGCAGTTTGACATACCGCTGCTGCTTCTGCTGCTTTGGAATTTCTCTTCGGCATCTCAGCTCAGCTCAGGAGCCCGGCGAGGACATTTCCCACGTTATAACTGTACATGGTATATTATGTATGTACATGAGAGGCTTCCTCTAGTTCTACTCCTTTCAACCACACTCACTACTCCCAATCTCTGAACTCGACTCGAAATTTTCCCAAAGCCCATAATATAATAATATAATATAATATATTTTTACGTATGTATACATTATAATATCTCTTTTTTTGCTTCAATATGAGCATGGAATTGAGAATCACAATGGTTTTTTTACTTGTGGAGTCAGGACGCATACATAGACGGGAGCGGGGAGCGGGTGAGCTTCGTAGCCAGAGTTCTGGTATACATATTTGATCCACCGACTCGACTCTGTGTGTGTGTACGATTATGAAATACGAATGTGGCTTATGGATGCGGTTCTCCGGCAGAATGAGAGAAATTCCGTTTCGGAAGGAACAACATTCGTCTGCGGGTTTCTATTAACTATGTATTCCCCTTCTTCTTATTCTTCCTCTTTTTCTACTTGTGCTCTCGTCTTACTTGTGCTCCACCCTATCCCATACATATGTAAGCTCCATTTATTATACAATAATGCAGAGGTAGTTGTCCTGCATGTGTGTAGTCATACATAGACGTAGTAAAAGTCGGCATAAATGCAATGGTTACATAAGCTACATAGTTTTTCCTTTCTTCGAGACCAGAGTCAAAGCCGACATAACTTAAGTTGGCAGAGAGAACGCATTCTTTCACTCCTCAGTAATTCTTGACTTGCTAAGTTGGGAGAGAAGAGAAGAAGTAATAGTAAAAGTAGTAGTAGCAGCAGTAGTAGTAGTAGTAGCGTCTCCATTTTTTTCTTCTTCGGCGCCTCTTCCCTTCCTTTTTAGGCAAAGGAGGAGAAGACGAAGAAGAAGAGAAGGAGGAGATGGAGGAATAGGAGAAAAAACTGTAGAAGCTAAAGCTAACCGAAGAAAACTCATGGAGAAAATTTTAACACCACTTCCGAATGCTGCTGCAATGTGGATTTGTTTCCCTCCAGCTAGTTTTAACACTTTTTCATATTTGATGCTTTTATGTGATTTTCTTGCTTTCCCCCCCTTTCTTTCCATTTACCTTGACTTTCCTCCTTTTTCTTCTTCTTCTTCTTCTCCTCGGATTTCTCGGTTCTCTGACGTTCTCTGCTGCCACTGCTGGTATTCCTGGGTTGAGATGGGCAAATGTAAGTATACATAAGTAAGGCAGACCCATGCATCTATTCCATTCCCTTCCATTTTATGCATCTCACTCTCTCTCTTTTTCTCTTTGCGCTCGTCGATGGGGCATTTGTCGTTCCATCGAGATGGAGAGGAACGGCATTTGGAGTGTGGCTGCTGCCACTTGTCTTAGACGTTGGTTGAATGGCGGCTTGTCTCTGCATAAATATATCATGCCGCCAAGAGTCCAAACCAAGTAGCACCAGCAGCAGCGAGCAACCAAGAGCACTCAAACACCAAACAACCACCACATACATCCATCCATCCATACATACGTACATACAGACACAACCTGATGCCTACCTAATAGCTCTACAAACTCAAACCAAACCATATTCCTTTACATATATATATACAACAAGCCCTTCTTCTTACACTTCTAACTCACTCACACCCTCTCTCTCTCTCTCTCTCTCTGCGGGATTGGCAAGTAGCTTTTCGCATGTTGCATTTTTATTTCATTTTTTCCTCTCCCCCAGAGTCCCTCTCGGAACTAGAACTAGAAGCAAAAGGAAGAAGGAGAGGCAGGGGAGTATAATAAGTAGAGAAGAAGAAGAAGGAGAGAAGGAGGAAGGAGAAAAAAAAGAGTGACTCATTTTTATGGCCTTTCTTCTTTCTTTAGTATTCATTTGCTCAATGGAGAAGGGAGCCGTCGATCCTTTCAATTTCTCTTCCGGCTTAAGCCCGTTTCTTGGCAGCAGACGGTTTCTTACTTACTCTGACCCATATGCATACACAATGCAATACATGGATATTCTCTGCAGCCGCACGTAAGCCCTAGAAAAATTCCCCAGAATCTAGATTGGCGCATATCTCGCATATCTCGCTCTACAGTCAAAGTGAAAGCAAGGCAGCAAGAAGAGGGAGAAAAGGCTCGTGAAAGTTGATTGAGGAAGTAAAAAAATGCTGCTTTTCTTTTGTAGAAGCCTGGCAGGGAGGTTGCAAGCTTTTGTATGCATGTACCGACTCAGGTTTGCTACATATGCATGCACCGTGTGGTTTTGGTTTGTCTCTCTCTCTCTCTCTTTATTTCTTTCTATGTCCGTGTCTGTGTGTGGTTGAATGAGAGAGAGAGAGAAAGAGAGCTCTAGGCTCCTTTCCCGTGCACAGAATCGAGGATTTTTCCGTCTCGCTCGCTCACTCTAACTCTGACTCGCCCTCCGCTCGCTCCTTTTGTTTTGCGTAATTAAGTCGATCAATCAAATATATGTTTTTTCATGTGTATATGGCGAGCCTTATCGACATTTACACCTTTTTGCTGCCGGCGTCCACGAGATTAATGAGTCGAGTTCTCGTCCTGCCTTTTCCTTTTCCTCCCTCAACAATGTTTTTATGTAGTTTCTCTGGAAATGTTCAGCTCTCTCTCTCTCTTGCCCGCTCGCTCGACATCCCTAGATATTGTAGATATGCTCCTTCATTCATTTGTAGTCTCTGTGTGTGTAGAGTTAGCGAGAGTGAGAGAGGGAGAGAGAGAGGAAAATGTACAAGTCGAGGCTGACTTTTGCTTCTCTGACTTGGCTCCCTTCTTGTTTAGTCGCTTTTATTTCGACTGTACAGTATTCTGCATTAAAGTCCGGAATATACGCATTCTCTCTCTCTCTCTTTCTGTTTCTGTGTGTGTCTGTATTCTGTATTATGTTGGAGATAAGAAGAAGATAGGGAATACTGTGTGTGACTATGGACGCATACATATATCAATGTCCGTGCATAATCCTACATCAGCTCTGGCTCGCTGGCTCCCTTGTCAGACTTGACAAGCAGCTAGCCAAGTTATATGGGGCGGGGAGGGGAACCAGAAAACTCCGACTTGTACTTCTCTTCTTACACCAAAAGACACATACAAGCCAAAGAGAAAGACAGAGAAATAGAGAGACAGAGTCAGAGTCAGCTATAAAGGAAAGACGGTTCCTGCGACGAAATAACAAAATAAGAACGAACCTTCCTTCCTTCCTCCTTCGTCTTCTCTTCTTCATGCAACCTATTCTAACTTTGACAGTTGCTTTAACTTTACTTTTCAATTTTTTGGCGCACTTCCTTTTTTATTTTTGCTCAACAAGCGCCAAGTAAATAGAAAAGGCGACGACGAACCATAGGAATAATAATAATAATAATATTGTAGTAATAATAGAAAATCGCCGTGGCAACTCCATGTATATGTTTCTCTTCCGCTGTATCCGTTTACACAGTCTGTGGATAAAGAATATATATGGGTTTCTGTACATTGGAAAATTCCTCAGCGTGATATTTTATGTAGTGAAACTCTTGTTGGCTGGCTCTGCCTTCTACTACTACTTCTTCTCTGGCTTCCTTCTCGCTGGATCACTGGCTGGCTCGTTGCTGGCTGGCTCAGACATCCACACTGTACAAAATAACAATTGCAAGATATAAATCATTTTTTTCTTGGCTTTCATTATTTCCTTTTCTTGGCTTTGGTCACAGTGACTGAAAGGGAGAGGCAGAGGGAGAGCAGAGCAGAGCAGAGACCAAGATGAAGAAGAGAAGGAGAGGGAGAAGAAGAAGAAATGGGAGGGAGGGGGAGAGAAAGGAAAGGCAGTTTTAGCGATAGGGCACATCAATTAGGTTGAGTCGCGGAAACAACCAAAAGATGGATAGTTACTGTATTTTCCAGCCATATCTTTTACCATTCATCCTCGTCCTATACGGCCGTCCAATCCCATATCACGTCGCCAAACTACTTTTTTCTTGTCTTCTTTTTTCTACAAAATGTTAACTCGTCCACATCATCCACATTGACAACTCCAATCATACCCTATATGTGTAGTTTCTTATGTAACAACTTGTGAAAGTGAACATAAACCGCCACTAAATTGACAAAGTTCCGGATGAACAATTCAAGTCACTCTATTGCAAACATTTAGAAAATAATGTGATTTAATTTGATGCAAAATACAATTGGAAATGACGTGAAAAATCTTTGCATGTGTCCTTTTTTATAACCTCTGTATATTAAAAAACGAATCACTTATCTTTATCTGATACGGTCTTTGTTAGTAGGCTCACAAACATATATTGTCGTGATTTTAATATTGTACATTGTCAAGAATTTCATTCGACCTTCCGCATTGTTTATGTATAGGATTTGTGTGCACTGTAAGCATAGGCAGGAGGAGGAAATTCCGTCCATTTTTATTCCCTTGTAATAACTGCATGAAGACATCGTATTCATATTTCATACCTATTGCCATTATTACTTCTCCTTTATGTATTATTGCCCTGCTCGCTGTGGAACATTTATTAAATCACAGTAGGAGTAGTTAGAAGCAGGGCCACGTAAAACAACAACTTTTCTCTTTACAACTTTCCTTGAATTTTGCCAAACAAGGAAAGCTGTGTATGCATGCACATGCACATTTACAGCTTTTGAAAACCGGGGATTTTTTCACCGTAAAAAGCAAAAACCTTGCTTGGCTGTATTAAGATATTGTATCTTGCATACATGTATACATATATTTAGATGGTGTACGTATAGGATTAGAGTGTCTATACATATGTACCCAAGTATGTATATATTTGTATATGTACGCTAAGTTTGGGTCCATAAAAACGAGGCGGTAATGGAAGGAGAAAGCTGTGCCGTGTAATGATTAGGCATCATGTTTATTTGACGGGATAAATGAATATGAGGAGGAGGAGGAGCTGTTGCGTCCTCGCTCTTTGTGGATGCCTGAAAAGTATTATTATTATTATTATTTGGTATAGTGTTGGTTGGTTGGTGCTCGCACTCCTCCTCATTTATTGACTCCTTTCTTTCTTGCGACTTGTTCTCTTTCGCTCTCGCCCTCTTTCTCTCTCGGCTGCGGCTCCACAAGAGCTTACAGCTCCAACATTATTTCCACCATTACGACTGAATTATTCAAGTACTTTATATGCTTGAGTGGGCTTTCCAACTTTTCCAAATGCTTCTTGCTCCTTTGGCAATTATCAACGATAAAATCCCCAAGTTTCACGCTGTATAAAAGTCATAAAAACAAAGGCAAGTCCATAGAGAGAGCAAGAGAGAGAGAGAATGGGAGAGAAGGAAAGTGTGTGAGAGCAAAATGGGGGAGTGAAAGGGAAAAGAGAATAAAGCTTAAAAATACAGTGTCAGCCCAAAAGTGAGCGCCGACTTTTGCAAGTTTAACAGTAAAAGCTGAGTCCTAAAATGACGGATGAAAACAAGGGAACTCTTCATTTCCAAAAACAATTACGTTGTCCATTTGACTATAGGGGCTCTGTGTGTATGTATATTCTCTGGCTCTTCTCTCCAAGTCCAAATCGCCTAATGTCATTTCATTCATATAATATGTAGCATAATATACTCTCTAATAATAAAAGGACACTCTCCCCGCCTCCTTCATTTTCGCACTTGACCAAGTTGTGCGTATTATTCGCAATATCAGTCAGTTCGAGTTGGAGTTGCCATACTCAAACTATGTTATTTTATGAATAAAAAAGAGATTTACATTTACTTCTCTCTATCTCGCTCACTCTGTGTATACTAACCTCAAGCACATTTTAATGACCGTTTAGAGATGTAGAAGATGTGTCATCGTTGTCGTCGCCGTTCGTCGATTTTCGCAACACATTACGAAATAATTGCAATAATAAGGTGCTTAAAATTCCCGAGATTTGTACCTAAGTGAAAAAGTTAGCCTGGCAAGAGGCAATAACATTTTTTGTAAAGAAAAAAATTCAATTTCTGTCGTGACATGAAAAAGTTTATACATACTTGTAACTATTTGATCATATTAGCTGAGAATGTATTAAAATATCAAAGAGAGAGAGAGAGAGAGAGAGAGAGATAAACCCTGTTGAAAAGTGAAAATCTGTCTTTCTCCTCGAGCTCACTCATGTACAAATAACGAGATTTATTTGCCTTGAAACTTTTCTCACTCAATAAGAAGGAGGGAAGATACATCGTAATAGTTGGAAAAGTAAGTAAACTAACAGCATTCCGTATTCATAATATTCTCAGAGGACGAATGGTCGAAAGTGAGTAAAAAACAGGATGACTGGCTTGTCTAAGGCTGCCGCCAACTCCAACTCAAACTCTACTATCCTCTATATCTCTTTCACTCACTCTCTCTCTCTCTCTCTGTCTGTCTCTCCTTGGAGAAATAAAGAAAATAGGAATATGAATTGGAAATGGAACATATAATGTAATTATGAGAGATGATATAGCGAACATTTGGATTTCCCTCGCCCGTCCTCGAATGCTCCGAGGCCTGTCGATTCTCTTTCTCTCTGTTTCTCTGTAGTTCTCGATGGAAGTGATGTGTGTATTTTGTCTCTCTCTCTCTCTCTCTCGTTCTTTTGCTCATCTAGTTGGAGCTGGAGAAGAGTTGGCAGTAGAAATAGTGCACCATGAAAATGAGATATCAATCTAATTATCGTCGAGTTCGTTTTCCACAGGATATTGCAAGCACGAGTCGTTAGACAGTTTACTTTGCAGGGCACTATTTTCCAGTGCTTGGCTGGTTGGTTGGCTGGCTGTCTTCTCCTCTTCTTCCTTCCTCATTCTTCCAAAGTTGTTCCACAATGGTACATAGTGGTGGTGGTGGTTGTTGTTGTTGTTACGTGAACGTGTGTGCGTGTGGAAGTGCACCCAAGTCGAGGCGAGTTGAGTCGAGTTCAATCCCATTCTGCATTGCTCACAAATAGATATAGAGAGGGAAAAGTTTGGACTTGAAAAAAAAGTTGATACAATGGGAATAAGATTGGGAGAGCGACGCCCATCATTAGGTAAATTATGGGACTCTTATAGTCCAATATCGTTTTGAATTGAGCCTCCAAACTGCTCGTATATTATGGGCTATCATTTGCTTCCCATGCAACATTTTAAGATTCTATTAAATTTAATATTTCTCCTCTCATGCCATGCAGTTTATCTGTATTTGCAGGAGGAGGAGGAGGAGGGGGAAAAGGTAGGCAGAGATACTTTCTGATATTCTCTCCCTCCCGCGCACTATCTCCTTTTATTGAAATACACACGTACGTAATATACATGAGAATAAATAAACAAACTAGCTGTGGAATTCTCTCTCTCTCTCTCTCTCGCTCTCGCTTGCTCTCAAATGAGAGAGAAAAATTCATTGAGAAGAATTTCTTGGCACAAATTTATATGTGGAAAAGTCTTGTGCACACACACCAAAGGGGAAGGAGAAAATTCTTGTTCGAGTTGAGAAGTTGGTGCTGCATGTTGCATGGGTTTGGGTTTTTGGCTACGTGAGTTTCTCCCGGAATATTCGAAAGGAAAGGACGTGTCTACTCTTTTTCTGCTTTTCCCTCTTGCGCCTCTTTCTCTCTCTTTCTGCTCCTTCATCACGGCATGATGACGGTGGTCGTCATCATCATATGCATGCATAACTCGTTTGCTCGTGTAAACGTGTTTCGTCTTCCTCCTTCGCTCACTTATCAAGAGTAATGTTAATGTAATTTTATTTGGGAGCGCGGAGCAGCATGTGATGTGACGACGAGGATGACGATGAACAAGCAAAAGAAGAAGAAGAAGGAAAAGAAGGCAAAGAAGAGGACGACCGCCTTCCTCTCCAAGAAATACAAATAGGAAGAAACCACAGACCGACATCCCCATTTGAATTTCTTAACTCTCTTTTCGCCACTTTCACCCAAACATAACCAGTCGTCATAACCTAATTTACTTTTCCATCTACAGCTCCGGGATATTTTCTTGTACATTTACATTTCCTTTCTATCAATCTCAGTGGCAGGAGTCGCACGCAGCAAGAGCAACAAGAACAGGAACACGAAAGCAAAGGAAAGCAGTTCTTTCCCTTCTTCATCTCCTGCTACTGCTTCTTCTTCTTCTTTCCCTTCCATTTATTCCATGATTGAGAATTTTTTCATCACCGTCTTTGCACCTCGGGAAAAAAAAGGAAAAGAAAAATAATATCTTCTTAAATAAATCTTACATATGTTTCCTCTTCAACTTGGATATTTAATTAAAATGTTCCGCAAAAGTGGCGAAAATGTAGACAGACGACTCTCTAACCTTATTCATTTTTCTCGAACGCGGGCTGTAAACAAAGTTTTATCTCTGTCCTCAAACTTTCTTCCTCCGCAATGTGATTGATAACAAGGAGCACACCGCTTTCGTCGACAAACTGTTGGATGAATTTGGGCTAAATGAGAATACGATATACATTATACATGTTCGAGATTTTTCTCGAGCCCTGTTAATGGCTAAAGGTCATCATCATCATCATCATATCTATTATGTCATGTCATACAAATCAAGATTAAAAGGGAATCGTGATAACTTGTACCCTGAAACCACCTTCTTCTCTTTAGAGTTCAAAAGGAAATTGGGCTGGAAAGGAAGTAAAGTCGTGAGACTTTTTATTATTATTATTTTTAAATGGTCGTCTTACAATTTCGCTACATTATTTTTATCACAAAAGCCGCTTACGCATTTCATGAATTTTAGTCAGTTTCAGCTCATAATTTATATGCATAAAAGAAAGGGGACTAAGCGGCCATTTTCTTTAGCATGAATGAAAAAGAGTTCGTTAGAAAGTGAATCAGAGGATATACAGGGACACGTCTTTGGGTCATTTAATTCTCCTCCTTCTTTTCATTTCTTTTGTTGCATGACTGTAGTTGTTGAATCATTTTTGCAAAAGTCCTTTTGATGATGATAATGATGATGATGCGGAGGAGTAGAAGTAGAAGAAGAAGAAGAAGAGCTTGTATTTTGTGCTGGGATAAAAAATGGAATGAAATAAAAAGGGAGAGGGAAAGGTGATACTTGTACATGGTATTGTATGTTGTATATATATGTATGTATATTTCGGGATGAGGATGAGTGCTTCTGTCTCTGAGTAAAGAAAGTGTTTGTTGCAGTGAAATACTTTTTTGAGGACTTTGTAGAGTCTTGAGTCTTGAGAGTAAAAGTATCAACGAATTTTGCCGTCAAAGAAAAGAGGAAAATTTTCTTTTTCCTCCCCCTCCTCCTCCTCCTCTTCGGCCTCCGCCTCCTTTTGTATACGGCATACGGCAAGACAAGGACAAGAAAAGAAAGAGCTGCTGAGAGTGACTTTGCTCTGCCTTCCATCTTCCGAGGAAGTGGAGATGATGTTGCCATCACCACTTCCATCGTCGTCATCATCGTCGTCGTCTTTGAGAGAGGATGGGAAAGCGGAGAGGTGAAGTCCTGCATATCCATTAAAAGGGAATACAAAGAGTACAAATTATGTATACATATACAGAGAGAATCTCTGTGGGATGTACATTGTACACCGTATGTTCATATAGTCGATATAGTTGCAGCTCCACACAAATTGAATGAAATATAAACGTGACAACTCAATGCACTTGCGGATTTCGGGATCCCTCCATTTTATTATGATCTGAGAACTGCTTTTACTCTCTAAAACAAGCTCTCTGCTCTACTCCCTGGATATGTACATATACAAAGATTGATATTGTGGACGAAGACAAGAGAAAACTCTTGGACAATTGCAGTCTTCTCTCCTGGCAGCCACAGCGGCCACTTCAAATCCAAGGAAGATGACCAAGAGAATGGAAAATGGGATGAAGAGGAATAGTGCAACATTATCTCATCTCAATTCTCCTTGTTTTTTTTCAAATACTTGTTTTTAATCCGATTTCCGGCCTTCCACTTTTAGGGGGCGAAGCAAACCCACAATCATCAACCCAGATGTCTGCATGTGGTTTCTCAGCCTCATTTATTATAGTTATTGAAAATCGAACCGATGTGTACGGACTTGTTTGACTTTGAACTATATCCAGTGTCATCTTCTTTCTTGTTTTTCTGCGGAACTACTCGTGTGGTTCTTTCCTTTTCTATCATTACAAACACTATTGAGACATTTGGTGAAAGCTTGTCATCTATAGTTACAATACTCAAAGATTAAAAATAATCTATTACAGTGGTATAAGCTATATAACTATAATTTATGAAAAGTTCAACAGGAGAGAGGATTCAAACAGTGCATGATGTTGGTTAGTGTTAATATTAGTGGTAAAAGTTGTACAAGGTGATTATATATTAGTTTGTTCAAGGGAGAAGAATGAGGTGGGAAATGAGTAGGAGGAAACTGTTTCCTCTTACAATTGTGACTGATCAACTGTGTGTAACCTCTATTTTTAAGCGAAAGAGGAGGAGGAGGAGAAGGAGGAGGCGTCGGTCGACTATGCACATAAAGAGGCAATCTAATGTGTGATTCTAGTTGTGTAGTAGTTTGATGAGTCTGTATATTATAGGGAATGTGATACGCCCTAAGAAGAAAAATAGGGCGAATGGGGACATGATCATGTTGCCAATCAGCTATACACAATATATTCTCATATATCTACTTATCGTCTATCCTCTATATACTATACACTGTTTATAAACTTATATTCAGGTTTTTTTTGGATGTGTGTTTACGGAGGACAGGAGGATGCGTGTATTTTGAAAGGGGTCGCGATAAATGTCCTGGGAATAGGTTGCGTTTATACGCCGAGTCCGTTGTGGATAGACATCGTTATGTAGACGACCGTGGAAAAGATATGAATTTTTTATCGTGCCCACATACACACTCATGTTGAGCTTTTTCTTTCTGCTCCAAGCGACGACGGCTGGCTGGCTGGATGGCTGGCTGGCGGAGTAGCGGAAGGAAGGAAAGGAGATTTTTCCATGGATCCTAATGCATATTTTTCTGGTAATCCTGGACGCAAACAAGAAGACAGAGACCAAGAAGAAGAAGAAGACACCATATTCTTTGTATACTTATGTATATATATGTATAGATGTATGTATGTATGCATCCAAGGATCTCACATATTCCTCTAAAAGATGAGTTATGGTAGTTTTATCAGCTGGTGCTCCTTCCTAACTCTAGCTCTAGCCCTCTCTTTTTCTCTTCTCTACTTGATGGTATTAACCACTATATGATGTTTATATTCCTCTCGCAACAACAAAAATTCAATGGTAGTGACTCGAGTGCAGTGCACTGAGGACGACTCGGCTGCTGCTCCTCTGCCCATTCCTCCTGTTGACTCCGTCGCTATATATTGCCGTTTTCCATACTCTTTCACGGAATAAAGTCCCAGCCAGGCTCACTTAAAAGAAGACATTTTTTTAAAAGCCGTAAAGAATATTATGTAGTAGTAGTAGTAGCAGCAGCAGTATATATACAGTAGTCGTCGCCGTGTTGGTGGTGGTAGTGGTGAAGGATGTGACGTGATGTGATGGGGAGGGGCGGG
>JAQIVE010000422.1:0-38239 GCA_034698285.1 Sminthurinus bimaculatus
TTACATTAGGTACAAGTCAAGTCCAGAAGAAGAGCTTCTTGGGCACACACAGATTTTTGTCCAAAGGACAAAGACTCGCTCAAGAATGTGAGACACCTCCAAAGGGAATAAATTCGGAATTCCAATATGATATTTTATATTTTATACCTCATATACACGTCTATACATGGCAAATGGCAAAGAAAAAAGTAAAAAAATCTAAAGAAAGACAAGAAGAAGAAGCAGTAGATTCATGTAGTGATTGCTTCCAAGTTGGTACTGTCCAGCGTCCAGTCTACAGTAGAGTCGGACTCGTCGATATCCTTGGATAAAAATTCCTCACGCATTTTTCATATTTCAGATGCCACTGGGCAAGAAAAACGAGAGGAGGAAAAGGGATATTACAGAAAAGAATATTCTTTTTCTTCTTGGTTTTCTTTGCCAGGAGAAGAATAAGAAGTGCAAGAAATCCAAGTGGTTGAACTAAAGTTACAAGTTTGATGCTTCGATGAACGCGAATAATACGTTTTCAAAGTCCACAAAAGATCAGTCAAGAATGTGTGGCTTTTTTCTTCTATTTTTCCTTTTCTTCATCTTTTTCAATACGTACTACAACTCCAAGTCCAACTACAACTACAACTCAAACTTCAACTTCACTCTGGCTACAGCACCAAAGACCAATGATAAAACAACAAGAAGAAATCCTCTAGCTTCTTCACTTTGCCTCTGAAGACTTTTCCACATTTCTATTACGTGGGGCTATTACACACAACTACAGTGTAGGAGTGCACAACACACAAAGTGAAGAAAAATGTCATCCTTTCCCTCTCTTACCTTTTTCTTACCAATTCCACCAGGAAAGATACCGCAAAAAAGGAAGAAAAATCACATTCCTTTCCTTTACGATAGCCCTCCCAACGTTCCAGACCATTTTGAAAGTATGCGAAAGTCCAGTTTTGCAGAGGGTATTTATTTTACTGCTACAGCACAAAGTAACTTTACAACATATGGACATTTTTCGAGTGGTCAAACCTTTCCTATTTTTTCAATATCTTTCCTCTTCAAGTTATTCGAGAATGTTGGTCATCATCATGTTCATCATCATCATCATTTCTAACTCACTTTACTTTTAAAATCATCAGCTTTGATTTCACGGCTATGTCATGCAAAAAAGCTTGATTTTTTCTTAACTCGTCTGTAAAAATTCAGACTGACTTAGTTAATTTTTTTTAAACGGCAATGAAATAGACAACACATCGAAAACACGCTTGACCTTTTACATATGACCACTTGGAAATACTAGAAATATATGCATATATTGTGAGGGCATACAAAGCAGCCAAAATGCTGTGAAGCAAACTACATATTTGTATTGTGTGCAAAATATTTTCTTTACAGCTCCACATCCACTCTTTGTCCGTGTGTGTGTGTGCAAAATATACACATAAACTGTCGACTTTATGGACTATGGAAATTTCCTGAATGGAATCCTGTCATTTTAATGGATTACACAAAATGATACAGTGCCAAAGCTGGGGATTATATGGTAAAAGCAACATAAATACTCCATGTGCAAAATGTACAAAACGCACACATAAAACTGTGCACAAAATGTACAAAATACTTTGATATAAAATGTATGTATGTATGTATGTACACATAGGGAAAGTTTGCAGTCGAGGTCGTTGTTGTTAGTCTGTTGCTGGCTGAGTGGTAAATCGTCCGTGGCGGTTCATGTTCCTCTGCATTTGGATGATTACTCACCAGTTGTGATTTTAATTTCGTTCACACAAACACATAAATACACAAGTATAAAGTATACATGTATGCATATACGTAAGTAGGACCAAGTAGAAGTTATCACGGAGAAATTTACTTTAAAAGTGAAAATGCCTTCGTATGGGTGTTCTATGCACGATATTATATTATTGTGTAATATATCTGGATACGATGTTATGCTTATACAGCTTAAAGAAGGAGTAGGAGAAGACGGGAGGAAAATTATGAAAGAGAAACAAACTTGGGCTCAGCCAAAATACTCCATCAATCATGTTCCTGTTATCACGGATTACTCAGACACTCTCTCTCACTCACTCACAGTCACAACTTTTACCAGCGGACGAACCAACAGCAACTTAGCACATGGCCAGATCATACATAAAGACCAGAGTGAACGAGAGATTTCCGTCATCCATTTTTTCACGCTAAAAAACCGAGCTGTAGATTGTCGAGTGTATGTATGCACAATGTACATTGCACATGAAGTGTATGTGAGGAAAGAACTTCTTGCTCCTGATTTCCCTTCCTTCTTCATCCAACAAGCACAGACATGAGCTGACATTTTTCAAGTAACAGCGCGACAATATCTTTGGCATTTTTGTCATCTCCCACATTAAGAATACAAATACACTTAATCTGAATCTGTAATCTGTAGAATACAGTTATTATACAAAAGTATTTGCTGATAATATGATATATGATTTAAGATTTACAAATACATTTCAGCTACAAGGAGATGAAAATTAATTTAAGGAAGTAAAATAAATAAAATCAATGCAGTTATTTTAGCTTCTCTTTCTAGTTCGGTCATCACCAAATTCTCACTTGCAATTATGCACAATTGCATTAAAGGAAGCCATTATTTAATCGGTGATGGACTGATACCGAGTCTTTGAAATCAATGCTGTGACTAATACATATTATTTGAATTAGTCAAAATTCAAAGCTCATATCACAGTCATTCATTCGATGGGGAAATGCATAACTGAAAATTCACCAAGACAATTGGCTAATGGCATGGAAAAAATGAGCATTGAACATGGCCATCAACTTTATTACAATAATGATCAAGACGATCATGATTATTAAAATTAATTGCACATTCAAATTACAGTTTAAAACTGTATAAAAGAAAAAGGAGGGGAGTGGGAGAGGCAGGATAAACAAATGGGATCATAGAATAATAAATGAAGGAACGGGGTTTGTTCTCTCTTGCAAACAATATAATGTATACATTTTCTATGCTCTATTGCGTATCATGTCTGAACCTGGAGCTAGAGCTGGATCTGAATCTGAATTTGAATTTAAATGTCGTGCTGGAACTGGAACTGGATGGATGGCGAAAGGGGGGAAAGTGACTCGACAATTAGTCGAGGCATAAATTAGACGCGTGCATAATTCCATAAGCACTTAAAATGATGTTATGGGCTGATTCAGTTAGTTAATTGACAAAGATTGCAATTTATCCGCCTTTAAGTAAACAGGCGATAAGTTTATGAGCGCTGTTCAAAGCTCGAACAAAGAAAAACCCTTTACAAAACCCACACAGGCCAACCTCATGTACATATACAGCTTATTGTTGTTTATCTTCAACTTACAAAATAAAACAAAACTCACATGCAGCTATACATATGCATACAAAATATTCATAACCAACAAATACAGGCATATGTATCTATGTACACACGAAAAGCATAGCACATATTTAAATCCTACTTATGTAATGCTATATGTATGTACCTCCAATCTTTCGACGAGAACGAAATGAAATGAGTGAATCAGCTGAAATCCAGTCGTCCAGATCAGATGTAAATTTTATTATATTTTCCACGTGTATACTTTACTTCTACTTTACAAATAGTCCGACTGACCAGTCCTCACATGCATGTACAGAGAATTGGACGCTATCAAAACGTTCCTAGTTATATCTTGACTTGCATAATGCTTAGGGTTCAAAGGCCAGAACATATGTACATATCTGAGGCAGTAAGTAGTGAACGTACAGTCGTAAAGCGTAAAGGGGAAGGAAAACAAACAGGAGGGAGATAAAGTCAAATTGTAATCGCCCAGTCCAGTGCGTTATCCAGCATTTTAATGCTCCTCTCCTTGTGTGCAGTAGAAAATGTACATATGTATGTATGCCCATGCTTATATATGCTTTTTGTGTGTTTAGTATAATAGAGAGCGTACAAAAATCCTAAATGAAATACCAGCAGACCATCCACCAGGCAAGAAATGGACGGAGAAAGCTCAACACTCTTTCCAAAATCTCAAATACATAAAGATACGCATTGTACATGTTATACGAGTGCATTTCCAATTCAGGTATTGTACTGTGGAATAGTTGAGTATGTACAAATGTATTAGGTGTATCAACGAACATATCCATAACATGGTATCACACACATGTATACGTACAGCCATTTGTTTGTATTTTATAGGATGGGGGGGATAGCAGAAAGGGAGAGTCGTCAAAGAGAAAGGAAAAACATAAAGAGAGCCGTGGGCAAATAGAAATAGAAATGGAGAGAAAAGTGACTGTAAAAGAACGTTTATTGATTTCTGGAATTTCTTGACTGTTGTGTGTGGTGACCGCCCAAGTTAACGAACGAAGTCCAGAGCGCTAAGAACTTGAGTTCAGTTCGAGTTGAGTACGTGGAGTAACTAGTTATACTGGAGTCAAGTACACATGTATATTGTATATACATAGAGTATGCAGGTACCTAGAATTCTTTTCCCCCAGTCGTCGTTGTATCATTGAATGTATAAAACTAATATTATATTATACGTCTGTATGTTAGTAGTTAGTATACCGTATGCACATGTGTACAGTACGCATATTTACTCTGTAGCTATCCTATCATGTAGCACCAGCTAACTGGATTGCATTGCACCAAATTGCATGTCTCCCCACCATTTCTATTACAGTCACATTTATGCTCGAGTTCCGGGTTTAAATTTCGATTGGTTTCCAGTTTACCTTCGCTCCATTCATTCACTGTATGTATTTCCCTTCTCTTTCGCTTTCTCTGTCTCTCTGCGAACAACTAACTGCATGGCATATATTATGCCCCTGAGTATTCTCCTCCAACTGTGTATGTATAAATGTATGTGTTTCTAAGCATTCGGACAATCTGCACAAACAGCATGTGAATTAATAAAGAGCTTTGACAACACGTTTATTTTTTTTCTTGTCGCGTCATTCTAGTTCTCAGCAAGTCCAGTGGATCATTTAAAAAAATATTTTCTTTATTCTTTGCAGAACCTTCATAATCCAGATATTGGACAGAATTCTGCAGTTTAAGGACTTGGAGAACAGTACTTGCAATAAACTTCTCAATAATCCTCTTGCAACCTGCTTCATTAAACTAGTTTGACCCTGGCCACTGCCACTGCCATGGCTTTGACTTTGGGTATGAATGAACTGCAGACTAGTTGTGTGTGGATCTCAGCTGCACTTTAAAATCCTGCCAATGGTCAATATCCCAATTTTGCATTGCAAGCAATTGTCTCAAATCTCTGTCTTAATATACTCGTACAGGGATAATAGTTAAAATTACAGTAAAATTATACTCTTCTGCAGTTGGATTCCTTGCTTTTTTATCTGTATTGATTGCATGCATTTTTATGACTGCGTCAACTAAGCAGATCTGTATTCTGTCTCAGTTTTAGTCTCAAAAAGATGAGTTGAATGTTTTTCCACCTCTTCCTTGAGTACACGTTTTTAACTATTTGAACTTGAATTTGAACTTTAAAGAGAGTCCCTTAATATATGTATGTATCTAGATTCCTAGAAGATTTACTTTTACATACCAAAGTTACATACACATAATTATAGTAAGTAGTTGCAATATCCTATTAAATCGCACATTTTTTGGTGAAAAAGAGAAAACAAATGATATGTATTTTTCTCCATTTATATTTATTACCTCCAAGCAACGGGCGACGGAGCACAAGAGTAAAGAAAAGAGCAGAGAAAAAATGTACGTACAAACAACAAAAGAAGAAGAGACTTTTATGAAAGGAGTTAAGAGAGCACGAGAATTTTCTTTTCAAGTGAGCAGAGAGAGAGAGAGAAAGAAAAACTTTTGAGATGGTGCAGTCGTGTGAAACACATGGAGGAGGCAACTTGAAACTTTGTTACCCTGTTACAACTCTAACTCTTACACATGGTACAAAGAAAGCAATGTACATATTTACTTGGTATAAAAATAACAAATCAAATCCAAACCAAAAGCTACACCTTAAATGTATCCGACGAGTGTGCTCTGCATCCTTGACTTTTAGTTAGGTTAATATTATCTACACATACACATATATATATGTAAATACATACTCACATTTCACAGTCATGACATGAAGAAGTACAGAGTAGTAGTTTAACCAAAAAGCCATGACGAACTTTTACTGCCTGTTTTGTCAGTCACTGCACCAGCACCATCGTCTATTTAAATGTTTGAAACTGCCCATTATCACGGACTTGTGAATATGCGGTAGAAGGTGGAATGCATGCATGCATGTTGCATTTGCATTATGTCATACATTTAAATTTAGCTCGTCTGCTGCCTGCACTTGTTAGGACACTTTTTATCAATTTTATGTATCAAAAAATATACCTGGTTCGAGAAATATCATCTATTTTTATTCTTGTTGGTCGTCTCTTTTGCTTTTATGTAATAATAATAGAGCCCCTTATTGTTTACATATACATCTTACATATACATACTGGAAAAGGCAAAGGTTTAAATAGAACTTGAATCTAAGATACAGGGATGGCTCCTTTGTCCTTTTCATTTTAATAAGCTCTTTTATTATATTTTCTAACAAAACCATAAACAGCATGGGCAGACTCCATATTATTCCGGGAAAATTATAATGCATAAAATAAAAGAATTTTAAGAGGCCTTTGTTTTCTCACGGAAATGGATGACATCTCCTCATTATCGAATTAGAGGAACCACTCTTGTGAAAATTTAAATGGGGTTTTTGTCCATCGATCAAGTTGCCAGAACATGCACAACCTACCAGCTCGGATCATACAATATTATGTAATACAATAATTGTACGCAGAGATTCTACTTTTGAAAAATCTATGACCGGTATCGAGCCTTATTTTCCTTGCAGAACCTGTACAGATGCAGAGTATGCTCTATGCATTTAAATGTCAAATTGATACCAATTTTTGGAATCCTTGAAACTTAAGTAAACTAATGAATGTGCATCAAATACACAAATTGCAATTGCATTAAAAACAACTTACAAAATTGTTGTTGTTGATTAGCTACATTATACGAGGCAATATTATAAATTCTTCCTTTCGTAATATTTCCCAGATATTTTCTTTATAAACGTAGACCCACAGCAGATACATTTCACTGAGGTAAACATTTCCTCTCACTCTTGACAAATCTACATAATTATTCCCCATGCATAGTAACATGACTGAAAATGAAACCCCCATGATATTTCCCGAAATACCATACACAACCCGTGTGGTACATTGTAGGAAAATCAAAGAGGGCAAATTAAAGCCAAAGCTCACATCGAATACTAAACATATGGCGGATAAAAGATAAGAGAGATTGATTAACTGTGCTAATTACACGGTCAAGTAAGCTTCGATGAGATGCGCGATTCGAAGAGGAGGAGGAGGAGAGCAAGGGAGTGATAATGAGTGTTTAATTATTAAATGCCAACGACAAGAGGGAATGATCCAAGCTCAAAATGCATACAGTATGTACATATACGCATGCACATAAATACACATATATATCATGCACTCATTTGCATCAGGATGAATATGAAGAATGAGATGATGCCAATGATGATACTCAATTTGTATGGACCAGGAGAAGAAGAAGAAGAGTATAAAGAAGTGATGGATCGTTTCCTTTCGTCGTTCTCTTATGCAATGAGAATGACTCTTGTGTTTTCTGCTCTCTCTCTTTCTGCACTCTTAATGCACTTTGTGCATCCTTGGCTTGATACGCAGATCGTAAAGCTGACTTTATGGATGCAGCGTGTAATTTTGAAAGTCGGATTGCCGACTGTGATTGAGCATTGAATGTTAATGTGAATGAGGATTCGGATTTAAATTTGTAGATAAAGAGGAACCGCGCGACTGAGACTGGAAAGTCAAGCAATCTTCATGAACTCGAATTTAGTTACTCAAATAAAGGACTGGAATTTGTATTTTAGACTTGAGATGATGCTGATTTGGAATAGAAGTCCCAAATAGGTAGCAAATACTCTGTACCTAAAATGTATGCATATCTACATGTAGTCGAGACTCCGGTTCTTTGTTCGTGCCGATACGTTTATGCGCACAAAAGACAGTTCAACTTCCTTTTCATCAATGAACATGAACATTCACTCATATCAACTGAACTCGCGTCCCCACTCTACGAATCCTCAAAGTTGGAGCTAACTAATGACTGATTATGTAATTAGTTGTTGGTGTTGTTGAAAGCGCCAGGAGATGGACGGTACCTCAAAATAAATTATTGAGAATGAGAGCGATATCTTTTCCTGCTCTTTCTAGTATTTGTGCATGTCTACTTATTCATATAACTTTGGACGAATTGCGTTTTCTGTCGAGGGGATGGAAATCCAAATGTGGGAATTATGACAAGATTTCTCATTTTCATTCTCACTCACTCACCCTCACTTGGTGGAATCTCATAGCTGTACAATAAAATAATTACATAGGGTAGAAGTGCAAAAGATGCCCATGGGGAAATGGAAAAGTTGCCCACTAGTTCCTGCCTTAACACAGAGTACTTTGTGGTTTTCAAACTTGTACATCCAAAATCTACGTCCTATCAATCTATGTATGGTTATGTTACTTGTTATCCTGAGCACATTGTGCACTAGTGTATTTTATGAGTTCCGTAGTTATCGGAAGGGGCGAAGGAGCAACAGCAACGTATTTTAAATGAACTCAACCTTAGTTCAATATTCTCAACTACTGTAGAAATCCGATTCGGGTATTGTACCCTTCTAAAATAAAATTGGATGCACTCTGCAACTGGAAACCTTCTCAGCCTATTTTAAATCACGAAACGTAACGTCCGTTTTACATGAACATCAAATCAACAAGCTGGCAAGTTATGAAGCAAGGCGGCCCGTCCTCAGTAAGAACAACACCGCCGTTTGCTTCCACATCCCCAATAGGTATAAATTTCCAAACATTTTTAGTGTGTCGTTAAAATTCAAGCCAAAGTTTGAGTAGCAGTTTGAATCTGTAAAGTTTTAACATAAAGCAACAATATGTATCTGAGAAAGGGGTGAAAATTATCTTCAGACATGAGATGAAACTGTTGGCAAAAATTACATGCGTGAAGAAAGCCATTTTTAGCAAAATGTAGGTCAAGTATCCTGTAGACAGAAAAGTATGTATGTAAGCTGGTCAAAATTTACAAAGATGAAGGCACCAATTGTAGAAAACCCTAGCAAACAAAAACTCGACATCTCAAAATTCAAACAAATGCCTAAGGAGAGAACGAAACTTTTGTTGAGAAACAGTGCGTAGAACAATACGCAGACAAGCAGCACCGCACTTTTACCCAGTAGTCCCTAACCCTCCTTCTATCCCTAAACTAAATTTCTCGTCGCGCTTACTCAAATCGATTCCTGCTGCACCGAAAAATGAAGATTTACTGTCGACACAACCTTACATCGTACAATAGATACACAGTGCAATGTTAACTGGTCGCGAGGGGGAGGAATGAGTAAGTAAAGTTCTGGTATGAAAAGGACGTAAACAGGACCGTTGATGAGCATAAACCTGGAAAGTGTCCTTTCGAAATGTCATTAGCCGTTCAAAACCTATCTCAGGAAATGAAAACAGCGTCATTAAATCCGAGCCAATCCAATCCAGCTTTATTAACTAACAAATAAATAAGCATGGTTTTCATCTTCTTTACATGACTTTGAACATTTAGCATTTAGTACAATTGAAATAATTCTCCGTTTTGTCCGGTTTTGTTTTGTTTCCCCTTCTGACTTCCCTCCTGAATTTAAATCCTGACTGTGTATGTACAAGATCAAAGATAGTCACACAATTTGTAAATGCAAGTTTGAAATTTAATCCGACTTTATCCCCAATAAAAATAATCTAATAAGCATAAACTATACACTATACACATACTCCCCATGAACAAAGTTGCAAGTGTAAATAACATTGCGTGGAAGTGGCCTAAAAGCCTCAAAGTCCCTCGTGGAAATGGAGCAAAATATTTATTCATACCCACGAGTCAGTCCAACTTTCAAATTTCAACTTTGCTCTTCCATTGCAACGATATTTAATAATATCAAGTCACACGGAGAAACCATCGCACATCACACACTGCCCTTTGAAACCGAGAGTACCAGACCAGAACCGGGCATAACTAAATTCCTATAAAAGGGAACCCCGTTTATCTCATTCTATCCATCTCGCAGTACAAAATTGCAACGGAGATTAGATACGAATACCGTACTTCCAATGCATTCAATTTCACATTGCATCTTTTAATGTAATTCAAGGTGGTGACGACTGCACAAAGCCCGAGACAGTTATGGCACAAACAAATTTGTATATTTTATGAATATAATATACATGCATGCATGTTTTTATGGACAAACATAACCCTGCCAATGTTTTTCTATTATTTCCCTGTTTCATTTCTATTTTGAATGGGGTTTTGTGGGAGAGAGCGATAGCGAGAGAGTGCCTCGTGATTTTGTTTATTATTATACGGAAAAACGGTGCCGGTGCTATGCATGCATGCATGTATGTTCATTCCATTACATGCCGTTTCGTTTTGTGTGATAGTAAAAGTAGTAGTAGTAGTAAATAGTAGTAATAGTCCAAAACAATATAGGGATCACATGCACACTCATTCAGTGTGTTGTTGGTTGGTGGATGGAGACGCGAGGGAGCGAGATGGCGGAGAATCAATTTAGTTACGACCATCCTATCAGTTTTCATCCGCTGGGAAATTTAATTAAAGTGGACGCTAGAGTCGCCGGCTGATATTCCCTGTCAGCCACAGAAGATGTATGCCAAGTCTCGCCCGGTTTTGAACGAGCCGAGAAAGCACTCCTCACTTTCTCTCGCTCTCTTCTCCATTATAGATATTCTGCATGGCATGATCAAAGTACATATTACATGTGAATCTGGATTTCCATGTGGATATGTGTGTATGTATGCTGTATGTGTGTGGCCACTACTTTACCGTTGCTCTTGTTGACTGGACTGAGTGAGTGAGTGAGTGAGTGACTGAGTGAGAAGGTCTATTCTATTGCAAACAGAGAACAGTTTTCTCCATTCACTTGGTCTCGTCTCGTTTCATTTTGCTGGTTGGGTTGATCCACGTCTGCGATAGGTATCACACACATAAATACGGATGTAGCTTCCACTCTGGACATGCACGCCTTAGTGCCCCAAAATATGAAGGAAAAGACCAAGAACCAGAGGCAGAAGTAGAAAAGGAAGAGCAGTCTACATTTATACAATGCACAGGCCTTCACCATTTTCATTACTCAAATGGATGAAAACCATTTCACGGGACTTTCACCCTAAACTTGGCCACCGTACTCTGAGATTTAGCGGTGTAAAATGTATAAAATGCGTAGCAATATAAATATACCGGTTCTTTGTGTATATGTGCATTTTTCTAAAAGGCTCATCGGCAGTCACTAATTTATATGCGAAGCACATGTAAACCTCACGGAGCAATGGACCTTGGCTTTGGATTTGGTTTTAGTTTCCATTTTGACGTATTCTTTGTTTTCTTTCTACTTTCTACACTCTAAGTTGCTACATGTACATATACATTGTACAATGCACATATCTTTGACTTTCACTGCCTTGATTTGATTTGGATTCCCATTCAAGTTTATGCCCGGTGCTCAAATTGTAAATATCCAGCATGTTTGCATAGAAAAATTGTTTTTAACCTTCGTTTGACCATTCCTTTGTGCTGACAAAATGATTGACGGCCATAGAACAGAATAAAAAATGGGGGAGAAGAGGCAAAAGTGTTTTTACATGTAGATTTTTATTTTCTTTTTCCATTGTATCTTGTCTTGTCTTGAGATTCACTCTATGCAATGCGCATTTGTATGATCTTCATTGAATTAAAGGCAAATTGAATTAGAGTTCTAGTGTTTAGTTAAATGGACAGCGACGGGATGAGCTGAAGCGTTTTGTGTTTGTGTGAAAGCAAATGTGCAAAATTTGGAATTTTGGAATCAAGTAGATGAAATACGGGATGTAACAAAATGGAAATGAAAGTAAAATGGATGACTGTGGATGATGATGGTGATGGTGGCGGTGGTATTTAACGCTTATTCATCCGTTCCACACTCTACACCATATAGATGAGGATTTCGTGCTTTCCTTCCATTCAGAATGGTTGACTGACTGACTTCCATTGCCCCTCTTTGTCTTCATTCCACAACAGCAGAGATTGCATAAGCGCTGATGGTTTTACCCTCTCACTCACACACACACACACACATACACACGCATACGTATGTATGTATAGGTACTTTTATATCTTTTGTCTTTTCTCTTACAGAGACGCCGACTCGACCTGCATGATATTAGATATTAATATCTGTTTTCGACATACTCCCTTCTGTATTTATTTGTAAACGTATTCAATATGAGTAATTTTCAGACCTCTATATGTACATGTATGCATGTATCCAGCCCACAGTTTTCTCCACAAATAAAGGATTTCTTGCGCAAAGGTTAATGATAGAGCATTTATTTGCTATTAAAGGTGTAGAATTTAGGATAATATGCAGGTATAGAGTTTTTGCCTTTTAATGTGAAACTATGGCTAACGACCTGTAATCAAGTCAATGCTGTTGATAAATGGATCAAATCAAACATCAAATTTTCTTTTCGTTCTCTTTTAACAAAAAGGTACATATACGGATTTTTGGAATAATTTTCGTATTTTCGCTGGTGCTCACAACTCACAAGCCAATATATTTTGTTGGCCAGTTGACCATCAATACTCGTATGAATATCGACACGAAAATTGTTATAAATAATTGTTTTGCTGTATGAGGAACTAAAAGATTGATTGAGAAATTAATGGGAATTATGTATTTACCTGTGAAGAGCGTATGATTCCTGGACACGAAACTAGTATTTGGTATCTTGAGTTCACAGTCGAAAACAGTCGGGTAGACTAAATCTTTAATATCAATGACTTTATAAACTCGAACATAGTAGGCATCGTCCACCTCGTACGACTCCAGCACCACATCTTCTAACCTGTAAACAATAACAACATACAGTTAGTTAGTTTAAAATAATTTTACAAATTCAATTAACAGCTTTCTCTTTTGTTCATCCTCCCTTTTGTTTCAACCTTCATTAAAAAACAAACTAGGGATTAAAATTCGAAATTAGCATCCAAAGGTTTCCTCCACAAAAGCCGATACACGTGTAAACTAATTTACGGCGTACTGTATTGCAAACTCGAGGGGTTCAAGGAAAAATTCTAATGCTTCAGTGAAAGTAATGTAAAAGTATAATATGCAAGAAGTATATCTTCATACAACAGTAATGAAGGTAATAATTAGGATCATTAAATACCTTCATTATTTCTCATGGCGCCACTATCCAATATTCATTATAAACTAATGTCATAATATTCTCCTACACCTTGCCCATTAGTCATACATAAATAGCTCATAACCGCAAAATCCTGTACGAATCCTTCCATACTGTATTGTATTTTGTGTATTGCATTATATTGCTTGTTTCCAGTTTCAATTAACGACACAGGTAGACTTAGCCTGTCAAGATTAATTAAATGAGACCAAAAAGTAGGAGCACACTCCAGGAATTACGATTAATAAGCCTGTCATATATGTATACGAGCTCTTTTTGCATTTCTCCGTGTATCACCATAAATATCATCAGCGGAATCCTACAAACAGTAATACGACTAATGAATAATTTAACTTTGGTCTACAGTCTAAAAATATGTCGTACAATTTTCCCCTTTAATAGACTAATACACTCTCGTACCCTTACCTCAGTTTTTGTTTAAAGAATAGTTGTAATATTGAAATGCTAAATAATACAAGCCTATATATATATATATATATATATGATACGGAAAAAGGATGTGAGTGAATCTGAGTCTAAACAATATGGAGGAAGAAGCGGTAGAAGTAGAGGGACAGAGGAAGAAGAGGACTAATTATCTCGGGCATAATTATGATAAAATAGAGAATCCCTTTATTATTAGTAAATATTCATTATTTGACTTTGGATGTTGTCTAGTATCTCGTATAGCTCTTAACTATTAGCTATTAGTTAGTTAGTTTGCATTTGCTTATTTCTCGAATATGCGAATACGTATCTATTTATCTATCTATTCATGCTCCAAGTTGAAATCCTCAACCAGCGGTGGTAAACTGAAATTCGGAGAAGAAACGGAGAAAGACATTCTGCAGCCGTCAAAAAGTGGAAGAGTAAAACCCGTCCATTTAATTAACATTCTCTCTTTTATGTGACACTCGAGCAATTAGCCAGGGCCGGGGCCAGAGCCGAGAGCAATGAGCTATGTGTATGTGTATAGTGTATGGTATGGGGTCGACTTTAAGGTAGCGAGAGGAGAGAGAACAAGACTTTCCGATTTCCATCTGCTCCTTTCCCTTCTTTTGCTCCGTCTCTGTCTCTGTCTCAGCAGCTATAAACTAACTAATAATAGGAAAACTTGGAAGGGTTTGTCAAGCCACAAAGAGAGAAGGCTCAAGCAAAGCAGTTCCAGGATCCAGGACTCAGCATCAGTTTCAGTTTTAGTTAGCATGACATTTCCTAATATCACTGCACCTTTCTTTCATCTCTACGTATAAATACATACATATGTAAGTATACATCCACCTTCTCGCTACAAGAGTTATACGGCTTGACTTTGGCTTTCAGGTTCTCAGAATTAGAACTATCTTTTTCACCTCCGCCTCCGCTTTCTTGTTCTTCTTTCTTCTTCCCTTTTCGGGAGTCATTCGTCACAAGGAGAAGCAGAGCCAGAAGTGGAGATGAAAATAAAGACAAAAAGGAAGAATTTTCAAGTAGCTCCTGGAAAATTGCACCATATACTGCTCATAAAGATTAGAAGTGAGGCATGAGAATACGGATAAGAAATGCTATGTATGCTTGACGTGTCTTTCTGTTCCGTTCATTTTGAGTGAAAAAGAACAAGGGAGCGTTGTACTAGTATAAAAGCCAAGAGTAACTAAATAAGAAGGCGGAAAGAAAGTAAAGAGTGGTAAATTGTGACTTTATTATTTAGGGAGGTTCTGCAAGGCATCTTCAACTTCATTTGCCCTTTCTGACCAGCAGTGTCCAAACAAGGCTATACTTGTGTCAAGCTCCTTAATAAATGGCGAGGGAAGCATTGCGCCTGTTAACCTTATGGATATACACAATGTACCTACAACATATGACCATGATGATGTCGTCCGTCTTTGCCCAACAAACCACGAGCGTACCGCAGGCCTCAAAACTTTGTTATTTGACGGGAAAGTTAAACGACGCTTTCAGCTTGAACTTTACAAAGAACAACGAGACGAAGGAGAATCTTCGTTTCATCTGACTTTAGTTACTGTACAAAATGCCAGCGCAGATATTTGGTGTAGTGACGATGACGAAGTCGACAAGTGACGATTGATGACGAATAATAAAACAGAAACAAGAGAATAAATTGTCACGGCATTCATCCATCAATCCCCAGTCACTATAGGCAAAAGTCGGGATGTTCCCTGCTCAGTTTTAACCCTCACCTCACTATTATCTTGACTCTCCAATTACAAACTAGGAGGTTACCACCAGCTTAAGTAAACATTATCATGTGGATGAAATTTCAAATATGTAGCAGTTTTCTTTGAATGTTAGACACATTTTAAGCTGAAAATAATGTAATATGATGCTTCATAGCTTCATAGAATTCAATAACCAGAAAATGTTTGTTTGTATTTTAATGAAAAGACTTTGTTCAAAGTCACGGTGCCGATTCCGAATTTTGGATTGAATCCTTGTCAAATATCTCTCATCGTGTCATTAATTTTATTGTATGTACTTTATGTTCTGTTTCTGCTTACATTCTGCACTGATCAGGATGGCACTCTGTAAACAGTTGCTATTTTTATCGTGATAAAAATCAAATTCCAATGCCCAATTTATTCCATTAAAATTCTCTTGATACACTCAGTGACAAGAGAAGTTGTTGAGAGGGAATTATTGACATGAGCACGATAATAGCATTTTAAAAGACGCCAAGGCAAGACTATTAATAATTTTTCCTTGAAAAAAACCATTCCTATGTCTATGAGCGGGAGTAAAAGGAGAAAGCCATTTCATACAGTATAAAGTATACATAATGTATTTGAGAGTAGCTAAATAAACAACACATGATGAGCATGGCCTGAACTTGATTAAATTAAATTATTGACATTTTGTCTCCACTTACATTTTTTCTCCTCTTTCGACTCCATAGAAGATAGTTAGTTTTGGCTCAGGGAAGGCTCCTGTGGACACAAAACATTCCAATGTTAAGACACCAGTTAATTTCTTTATCGATTGCTACTTATAATAATAATGTTATACATCCGTTAATCATGCATGCAAACATACTCATGTAGATACATGATGCATGTACACGTACATTGTCATTAATCGATAGTTTCAATATAGATTATTTTTTCATATTTTTTACCTTCGGCGAAGCACGTCACATTGACAAAGTCAGCCTTGGGCTTGGACACAATTTTTATGCCCCAGTCCTTGGGTGGTGCTGAAAAAGTATTCAAAAAATAATTAATTTTTCTATTTTTCTTGAAATTGAAAATTATATCCATGTTTCATGGGGTACAGTTAACATGAATTTATTTTATTTAACCCCATATTTTCAGCTCATTTTTTGCTCCAAGTTTTAATATGTAGCAATTCAAAATTTTTCTTTTATTTTCCCCCTTGATTTTGTGAATTCCCCCAAAACACCAGTAATACATTTATTAATAAATTGGCAACTTTAGTGAATTTTGAATATCGTTGAGATTTTTTCCCATATTTTCTTTATATGTGTAATTTTTAACATTGGGAAAATGTAGCAAAGTCTCACCAAGTAATGGTTTCATTATGACGGCTGCACATTTAACTTTATGGCCAACCTTATCATTAACTAATACATGTGGAATTTTTTCTTGGCAAAGCTATAAACCAGTCGAACTGACTCCAGCTATCATCATAGACATAAATATGGATGCACAATGAGGCTCGACAAAAAATAAAGGAGAAAGCTCCAATATCTCAGACTCCCTTATTATCATTACGATAAACAACGCTGTTTACTTCTGGCGACCGCTCATGATACATTTACAACAACATATAACGTAAAAGTAAAGAGAGAAGGGGGAAAGAAGAGAAAGGATTAGAAAAGTCATTACATCACATACAAATATACATACATATGTATGCACATAGCCCTTCAATTTTGACGCAAATGACAGGGTGACAACAAGGGAAACTCCTTTCTTTGTTTTCCCCTCGTCCCCTATTTATTTACTCTGCTTATTAAACTGTCCCTCTCGTCGGCTATCCACTCATTAGACTCATTCTTGTCTCATCGATATGAGAGGACCGAATTATTTTAATGAGCAAAAGTAAAGAGTTATCCCTTCACTAGAACCTCCATTTATCTTTATCTTTATACATATAGGTAGGTACGTGTTACGTAATCCTTTTTGAGTATGCATTAAATGTTCACATACATAAATAGTTACGCGTAACCTATGATTATGAGTCACGTAATTGCAGAGTTTCCCCCATCCCTAAATTTTGTCAATTTCATTATTTTACTCCTACGCTCTGTACTTGTATTTGTATGTGTATGCATATGTATAATGTATAGTTACCCTATTTTACACCACTGATTATGTGTTTGATATTGACATTGCATTTCATCATGGATATGGTTATTGAATATTTAATGGGTTAATATTATTATGTGGCCATTGCATTTTTAAGACAGGCAGCAGGACATCAGATCCACTCTACTCCACTCTCACGGCTAGAAGCTCAACACCAAAAAAACAAAACTGAAGCACACGGCAAACAAACTTTTGCTCTGCTGGAAAATTACATTAAGTACCATCTTACGTGTTGTCCATTTATGACAGGAATCATTTGCTTATAAGTTTTCGTGACTTTAAGTAGGCTTTGACAATATAATTATGTGTTTAAATTTTCAGTGGCCGAAAAATGTAATAAGACAGTATGTATGTAGTGGTGACAACAGGAAAAGGGCGTAATCATTTACGGTATTCATAAGCGGAGTTGGTGACAGGGTCCAACTGTGTGTTATTGGATTGAAGCAAAAATAATCTTATAATACTACACTCTAGTTTTCTGGAAACTTGTTCAGTTACAAACTAAAGCCTACATATGTATTCAATAGGGGAACCGTGGCCTCTCGATTTTTGAAGAGAGAGTGACAAGCAGAGAATTAAATTATGGAAAGGGGGCCAAAAGATAGAGGAAAAAACGAAGAGGGATTTTATAATTTAAAACAATGGGAAAATGAAAGCACAAAAAATTCATCGCCATTCCTTAAAACCTAGGATAAACTCCACTCTCCTTGCTTTTGCTTTTCTTTACCCGTTTCTTGTCTACATTAAGGTGGCACAACAAGACACGACTAAAGGCCTCAAAAATTCACCAAAAGAACGTTTATATTCATATCCACCCAAATTTCCAGTTTCTTTACTTGCCCAAGAGAAAGCAAGGCCAAGTATTTAGTTATGATTATGAGTCGTGGAAAAGGTCAAAGGATGAAAGAAAAATTTAAGGATATGTGGAAACAGTCCTGCTATATAACAGGCGAAAGGAATAAAAGTGGCCTAATTTGCAGCACACATTACACAAAAGACTGGAATGAATGCAGAGAAGAAATATGAATAATTTTCTTCATCTTTAAAAATCTACTTTCTTCTCCATTCTTTGCCCTTGCTTTTCTCCCGTCCATGCCAACGTTCTCCTTGTTACGTTACATGTATGTATGTATGTATTTAGCCTTGGATTGAAACATTGAAGCATACCGCAATGTAATTCCAGAAATTAGTATTATTATACATACAGATGAATATGCCACCGCACATTATTCTTCTACTTTCTCTTCCTTCGCTTATTACAGCCTCAAGTCTGAGGGTCATAGTCGAATTCATATTCATAACTATTCATGTTCATATTCCTCGTCCAGCATGATGCAAAAATAGGTGTCTTTTCCATCCTACCCTTCGTAAAAACCAAGGCAGTTGAAGAAGCGCACAATAGAATATAAACATATATATATCAGTACTACTACATATTATGCATACATATGTCTAAATACCATATTTTCCTTATCCGACCATCTACAACTGCAGTCAGAAGCGAGCAAATGGTAAAAAACTAAAAAATGTTCCACTTCCAACTGCGAGCAAGCTACATTGTTTTCCTTCAGATATCATACCATAATAATATAGCTGTGATGATATTATTTCTCCTTGTCTTTTTGCACAAGGAATTCCTAGTATATAATGTGGACAGCCTTTTTTTCCAAGATACTTTTCCCCTGCTCCCATCTTCCTCTCTCTCTCTCTCTCTCTCTCTTTGCTCTGGCTTCTTAAGTTGTGACATAAAAATTTCAAGAGCGACACTTTCTCCCAGTCAACGAGATATTACACCCTGGGTAGCTATTAGGAAATTACTAGATCTGCCGGAACTCGGGCGAGATAAGGGTAAGACGCAGTTTTACTGTACTCGGACAACTCAAACCAAACCCGACCAGACCAGAGCAAACCAGAATACACCATAGAGCAGAGGAGTAGTCAAGAAAAAGATTGAGGAAAAAATAAAAGAAAAAAAATCCACATCAGAATTTTTACTCATCTTCGTCTTTGTCCTTGTCTTGGGTGTCTCTGTCTGAGTCTGTGTCTTCAGGCCAGTTCTATCACATATGTATGTATAATGTATACTGTATACAAAACCAGAGACAAAGTGGCCATGAACAAAAGAAAGGGCGAGAGACGGAGAGAGAAAGAAAATGAATGTGGCACAAAATGCTTTGCTCAACGACCACCACTAAAAACATTGAGATTGCACACAGCTTATTCCATGTCACTGCGTATGTACATTGTACATATACACAACGGCAAACTTCGGGCCAAAGTGGAGAATTCCCCTTCCTGTTTCAAAAAATTATGGAACTTTGGAGGGCAGAAACGGGACACAACGATATAATATATGTATGTGTGTTATACACTATCGTACAAAAATTGCGTTCTTGTATTGTACATATTGCGGAAATCCAGATTTTACTAATATATTTTGCATGTTCTCGTCTTTGTGTCATCCATACTAGGTTATATTATAGAGTATATATGTGCGTATAGATGAATGCAAATCTGCGCAAAGTGTGTCTATCGCTCGTATTTCACGTCATGTATCTGTACGTCAAGTTGAGGAGGAATGTGCATGTGTCATCGAAAAAAGGGAGACAAATAAGGAGGCTGAGGATTAGTTGCTGGCTTTCAAGATTCCGTCACGAATGCCATAAAATGAGTTTGGTTTGGTTCGGTTTGGATTTCAACGGAAATGTCAGCATTAAAAAGGAAGAAAAGAAAAGGTGAAGATGTTTTTCTGGAGAAAAAGAGGCAAAAGCTATCTCGACAAAATACAAGTGACTAACTGACGGATGAGCACGGATTTTGTAAGGGGGTGCCATCAGTGACAGTGACACGGCTTCTCACTGTACAGTATAAGTAGTTAAGGGAAGGAAACTAAACGACATTCCTCCACACTAGTTACATTCCAGGGGTTACTTTTTGCATTACATTTAAATCCAAGGCAAAGTGGTATAGTTGGGAATTTTGAACGATGGATATGTAAAAGTGGAAAACTTGGAACGAGACCGGCGGTGTCAATGGCAAATGGCTATATTTTGTATTCTGGGTGATGTATTCATCATCTTAGGTTTTTTCCCTGCTAGAATTATGACGGTCGTGTTGGTGAGTATTACGGTGTTAAATTAAACGAGGAAGCTTTCATTCATTTATATTTTGTATGGGATATTATGCGAGGAGAGAAAATACTCAAGTACATACTTATATGTACATGTATGGATAAAAATAAAAGGCATGCGGATTATTAGATAGATTATGCATGTTTATCATGTTTGCGGGATATGCGCTATTTATGCCTCCTATTTGAAAAGGATAAGGGCAGAAAAGAGAGAAGTATAAGGGGAAATATTGTAGAAGGAGAGGACATACAGAAGGGACGAATTTGTCAAAGTCTTAGTTCGTACATAGTCGTCCTTCTTGTCCTTGTTTATGCGTTGTGTGCACTTACTACACATTACACATATGATTCCATTTCAATTCATTCCATTCCGTATCCCATCGCATCGTATCCTATTAATATTGAATGAAATGGTTTTTTGTCCTCAGCGCTGCAAATGTCGACGACGACTCTTTTTTTACTTTGTACTCTGGAAGTTTTCTTTGAATATGGATATGAATTACATTCATATGCATATCACGAATGTTATAAAAGTTATGTGTACGCATTCATATCAAGGGACGCAAGACATATGTATGCGTAGACACACTGGAAGAAGGCTCGCTGTTGACAATAGGTCAATAACGAATTGCTCCAAATGATATCCCCCGGACAGGAAATAAATGTGAGTCGTATCTGTGTATGTATGTATGTATATATGCTGGTCTAGTATCCTATGAAAGTTCAGTTACATGAAAATGAAAGCTTATGTTTGTTGTTAGACTTATATGTACATAAAATGAAAATGTTTTTTCTTCGCCTCCTTTTTTTCTCCCTTGACATTTATTTGTTCCTGAATCCTGCTTTCGTATGTTTTTTTTTCAAATTCAATGTATTCTAGTCCGAGTTTTCTCAGTTGACAACAATTGTGTTGTACTTTGGAACTAGAGAGCCGAGTCTTATTCAACTTGTCGATCTTTGCTGTTTTGTGACAGAATTCTAACGGTTGAGAATTTTATCAGCAAAGAAGAAAGCAGTAAGAAAGCTTGCAAACTTTTTTTACATACAAGTTCGAATTTTAAATATAACGTTGGTCAAAATGCAAATTTGTCTCAAATGGAAGAAATTAAAATTTTACTTTTACGCAAGTTTTTCTATAGACTTGCAAAACTGGTAGATGTATGTATGTTATTGCGGGATTGAATTAATGATTTACTTCTTTCCATGGATAGATTTCTAGTTATCCTCTGTCGATACAGGCATACTAATTTTTGGCTTCCCTTCAAGAATTTTTCCCTGCTGACATATTTATGGAATTTATGGACTTCTACATGCATACATATTATATTATGCGTTCCGTTTGGGTTGAGTGAGCCGCTCGTTTGGTTTTATTATTTTCGGTTTTTGGTTCATAAAGTTCGGCAGAAAAAGCAAAATCATAGAGGGTCGTCGGCATCCTCTGTATAAAGTTATTGCAGCTGGAGTTGAAAGTAGAACTTTGATTTTTGAGAAAGAGACACGACTTTCAAATATGACCACGAAATCTACACAAAAATCTGTGGTTTAAAGTACAGACTTCAAACAGACACATGTATCCACAAGTCTAATTCATAAATCATTTCTCTTACCTTTCACAAATATAATTTACGTTGGGCCTGCATTTTGAAATATTGAAAAACTTTGAGGTTTGTCAAAAAATTCAGGAGGAAATCGAAACCAAGGAGACAAACCTACAAATCTACCAAATGTACCGTAAATATTCAAATAGTAGCCGCAGCTGTAATTAAGACTGATTCAGCAATGTGTTGCATTTTCCTTTCAAGAATTTTAAACTAAAATTAGAGCCTCCAATACTACCTCTATACACACATACGGTAACAGTAGCCTTTTACTTTTTTTACAACATAAGCAGACGTAACCTTCCAAAGTTTTGAGATTTGCAACAACTGAATTTGTAATTCAGTGAAAAACACGTGAAATTCGACCAAGAACCAAGAGGAAGAAGAATGGAGAAAGGCTTTGGCATGATGTAAAATGGGAAAAAGCACATCGAAATCGACGTGGACGTGAATCTTGGAAATGAGGAGCGAAGGGACTTTGACTTTGTTAATCGAGAGGACTGCGAGTCAAGTTTCATCTGGATCTGGCGAGCTGAGCGAGTTGGAGTTGGAGTTAAAGTCGGAGTTGGAGAGTTTACTTGACGAAAATATGCCATCAGGTTAGATTGAATGAACGCCTAATTCGATTCGAGATTGGGAGCTGGAAAGAGAGAAACTGGGACAGAGACACACTCTTTTTCTTTCTCTCTTTCTCTCGCTCATAGAATCACAATGCCTCTGTATTCTTCGCACAACTGTCCCATCTAATTTTCTGTTTCTCTCCTTTTCCCTTCTCATTCTTCTTCCCTCACATTCTCCAACCACACAAAAAGGCCCATTCTCCCATTTTATCCCGCTTCCCTCCCTTATTTCCCATACATTGTCATGTCATCCTATCCCAAACTCGACTTTTCTGCAGTCAAGTACTTTCCATTTTCTACTTTTACTTTTACTTTAGCTAAGCCTTAGTTTTAGTTTTCACAGCTCCCTCTTCTCCTTCTTCTGTTCAAAATTCCAAATGTTCCCACAGATACAGTAGGTCAAAAAAACGTGTTCATTCTCGAAAAAATTTCATCTTTCAAAACACGACTAATTGCATAGGGTAAAATAATAAAGGTTTGATTTTGCGTCAAATATTGTCTCCAATTTTTGTTTTGCCACCTCCAATTTTTCAACGTTGTAGAAACAAATGTTCCTTAAAATTTGGATGAAAAAGCAAGATATAGGGATACCCACGTTTTTTCAAGATGCACTGTACAAATGTGTATTGGAGAAGGCAGAGCATGTCTTCATCTCCCCTTATAACAGTAATTGGAAGTCTGCAGAGAGGAAATCTAATTGTGAATGTTATGCGTTTTTCCTCTCTCTCACCATTCTCCATCACTACTACTTACATTTGCTCTCCTCGATCTAACTGTTCACCATGTTCATCTTTGGTCCTAGTTGTTCCCTACCTTACTGCCTCACATTTCACATTATATTAAATTAAATTACACTCCTTTATTACGGAACATTATTGCAGGCTATTGCAATTTTAATGTATGTACCCATGTAATATCTGTATAATGGGATGTAACGTTCCAAATTCCAAATACTTATACTGTACTCCTGTTTTTTCCCGCCTGGGTGTTGATCCGATATCTCCAGTTAAGTATGTATGTATGTATACATACAGTCCCGGTATCTATAATCTGTCCTTCAATTTAGGATCACACAGCCAGCAGCTATATATATATATATATATGGCTCCTTAACTTGCAGATGAAAGTCAGAGTCTGCAGACCGACATAGACATAGAAAATGCACGATGCACACGCAAATCACCAAGTTAATGTGCCATCTGTACACAAGAAAAGTCCTCCATTAGAGAGGCTTGGAATTTTCCGACTTTTTTATTTACTTTAATGACATTTTCTATAATAAACAAATTGATAGTTTTCCAGACGAACGACGTACATGAAGAAAAAATAGAAAAATGATAAATGTCATCGTAGTTTCAACAATTCGTGTACTGTACAGTGTACAGTGTACAGCAAGTAAATAATTTGAAGGTATCCTCCCACCACCGAATTGTCTTCCGTTTCGTCGTTTCAAAGGTTTACCATTTTGGACAGTTTGGTCACACATGACAAGATGGAGGAGAGGTGAAAAAATTCATAGGAATAAGAAACCGGGGAAAAGAGTGAGAGTGAAAGATAAGATAAAACAAAATGCAGTGCAATGTAATCTATGTGTATGCAATGCCATGAAGATTTGGCGATGACTTTGTGGAGAGAAAAAAAACTACTCTCATTTCATGTTCATGTCACATCCATTTTTACCGCGAGTAAAAATGACATTACCGCCCATTCTAATGGTTGTCGTCTTGAGTCTTGAGTTTTGAGCACAAGTGTAGGTATGTGTACGTGTGTAGTGTGTAAGTGTACAGTGTACAGTACCCACACTTTAAAAGTCTGTACAGTCGTTCCAAGAGGAATAAAAGATAAAAGTGTGTGTATGGAGAATGAAGGATGAAGATGAAGATGAAGAGGAGGAAGGAGAGTGTAAAATAAATGTAAAAATGCGAACGAGCATGGCGAATTGGAATTCAAATGTGGATGTGAAATGGCGGCTCAATTTAGAAGCTGTTCCTCTATACATGTTGCCTATCTTCACATCCGCACATACCCGTAGAATGCCATGAAATTGCCGAGTATTTTAGCTCATGGAGAATACAGACAGTTAGAAGTTAGAAACACCTTTGAAATTGTTACATTCGGAGATATAACTGCATGCATGTAGTGCGTAGTTCTGGCTGAGATGGTATGTTGCTGCTGCTTTTACGCTTGCTGCTGTTGCTGGTGAACATGAAGAAATTCTCGGGCGATAAAACTAAAGATAGACCTGCATTTTAAATGACATCATCATCATCATCACCATCCTGCTCATCATCTTCATCCTCGCGATGATCGTCTTCATCATTTTCATTTTCATCTTCATCGTCCTCACTGCACCGCCTTAAACATTTCATTTGACTTTTCTTTCCTCTCTCCCGATCCTTCTCTACATACATGCATACACATACACACTACAAACATAATCTCTACCTCTTATCTTGTCTCGGCTTTTCTCCCGTGTATCTCGCTATTGCATCTTGTATCTTTTAAGTCCTGACATGTTGAGTTGAAGGGTGGGAAATAAGTTTTGCCTTTTCTTATTCAAGGCAGGCCAGTCCTTTTTGAGGCTAGAATTCCAAGTTGTAGCCTTTGCACAAATGTACGTTCGAACATGTAAGTATGTATGTATGTACAATGTACAGTACAATAGAAAAGGAGCAGAAGAGGGCAGCAACCAAGTCAGGAAGGAGCCAAAAGAAGAACCAAGAGTAGCGGAAGAATCTAATCTAATTTTAGGATTTTTCACGTTGGCACTGTACACAAGACTGTAGAACAAGGAACGAAGAGGCAAGAGGAGAGGAGAGGAAAAAATCTCAACTTGATTCTTCTTTTTTCCAAAATCGTAATGGACTGAATACTGACTAGTAACTCCTGACAACTGACTGCATACATACTACATACATACATCCGTGTGAGAATGTCCATATCGGTACATACAATGTCCTTTATCCTTTCCTGTACTGTAGGTGGAAATCAGCATTGACAGACAATACGGAGATTTTTCCAAAAGGTGATACAGTAGACCTCAACTATAATTCGCTTCCTGCCTTAAAAATTTTTAAATTACAAAAATGTATTAAAATACACATTTTACCCACATTGAAATTGTTTCAATAGTGGAAAATCCAAAAACCTTGGCTTAACTTGCACCTTGTGATTTCATTCCACTGTATGTATTCAAAATTGCAGCTCCACCAAGTCTGTTCGTCTCACTGCATGTATTATGGGGCTATAAATGTGTGTTGTATTGTTTTGTATAGAAGTATGTATGTATGTATTTATGTGCGTGTGCATTCATGAGCTATGCCCTGAGAATGTAAATGGGACACCACAAATTTGCAATTTTAGTAGCAGCTCCTCCTCTTCCCTTCTCCTGTCTTGCTGTATTTCCTGGTAAATGTGACAGCCTCTTTCTCTCTCTCTCCCTCTCTCTCTCTCTGTTTCTGTTTCTCCCGTGACTATGAGTATGGAGTGAATAGGTAGGCGAAGAACTAGTTGCCACTAAATTATATGACAATATGTGGAGCACGTTTTGTGCACCGGAATTTGGACGGGATCCAAGTACGAGTCCGAGCCTCTTGAATCCTGCGAAAGAGAAAGAAATGGGGAGAGACGGAGAGAGGAGAAATCACATTTTTATTGCAGGAGACGGCTGCAGTCACTGCAATTGGTGATGCAAGAAAAGTTTTTGCTCACTCTTTACATTCTCTCCCTTTCTTTACTCTCTGCCTGTTCTGTATCATCACTTTTGCACAGAACGAATCTTGCTCTGCTATTTGCAGCTACAACTATTTACGATATTATATCGGTATTATATACAGTTGATGATAGTGTACGATACAATATGTACAATGTACAACGTGTGAGTGAGAATGTGTTGCTCTAGTTTAGGAAACTTAAATTGAAATTGGATTATGCACGAAGGCCATCATCTGTCGTTAGGCTCGACTTAAAAAGAATGTTAAATCAAATCTGCAGAGTCAGCTTCTGCATGCATGTACATATTTATGTATCAACATTGCATTTACTTGTGTATAACGTTTATGCAACACCATTAAATAAAAGCCCGCATACACGGAAACTGGAGCGATGTGCGAAATGGGAAACGTTTCATCACTAAT
Source organism: Sminthurinus bimaculatus (assembly GCA_034698285.1). Taxonomy (NCBI): domain Eukaryota; kingdom Metazoa; phylum Arthropoda; class Collembola; order Symphypleona; family Katiannidae; genus Sminthurinus; species Sminthurinus bimaculatus. The sequence goes on from JAQIVE010000422.1 coordinate 27,185, forward strand.
CTATATACTAGTCTAAATTAATGTGGAAAATTCTTAAAGTGCAAACTCTTTAGATTTGGAATTTTAATTAAATACTCGTGCAAAAGTGTTCAAGAAGACTATACATTATACATATATGCATTAACGTATTGATCCTCTTTGATTGTTAATTTAATTTGATTGGACATTACTTACTATTATTATACATTACATACTACAAGGTCTTGGTATGCATCTATAGTTTTTACTTAGGTAGTATAGATAGGATATGCTGTAATTTGGGGACAATTCATTACTTTAAATGTCTCATGTTGTGCATGACAATGATGGGGATGCAGAGGCAATATCAGCTCTTATTTAATCGTTAACGCCTCATCTTAACTCCTAATGGAGGCCATATCGACATTTTATGAGGAGGAAGATGAAGTGTGAAAACTTCAGATAGCAAAGGACGTGACGGTTTTAAATCCCTGGTCGAACATAAAAAGTACGTGGTAGGAGGTCACAGAAACTTTGTGTAGTTGGTACGGTAGAAATATTATAATAGGTCTCTAAATTAAGTGACAATTCGTTAAAAAAATGAACATTTAAAAATGCAGAAATTAAATTATTTTAAAAGTTTACATAGTTTTTGCTGTAAAGTTCATGAAAAAGATAGTTGCGAATTCACCGAATTTTTGGGAAAAACTAATGCTTACAGACGCGGTTTTGTTGTGGAGCAAAATTTGAGTCTTAAATGTGTGAGCCTATGACCACATTTTCCATTTCTACCAAGATACTCAATAAAAGCAAAGTGACTACTTACCATAAACAATCATTCGGGCTTTCATAAGGGCTTCACTTTCAAATGTGGACACTTTGCAGGTGTATTCACCTATTAAAAAAAGAAGTCAAAATACTCATATAAAATTTCATAATTCACAGCTGAAGCTGAATGTTTCAAGCTTCAAATGAACCGGATACAAATTATACTGTATTATTCCCGTGATAACATGTCTTTTTACCTGTAAGTACTGTAGTAGGGTTAGAAATCTGAAGAGCTCGGTGCATAGTTAAGTCATCGTCGGAGATTTTGAAGTCTACATCGAGTTTCCCTCGAAGGGGTCCCAACTCTTGCGGCCGTTTTTTGTATATCCACTGGTATATTATGTTCTGCAAAAAGAAAACCCCAGAAACCATCAACAACGATAAAAGCAGCACCAAAATTAAATTAATATTCTACAAAAAACTTGAAAACTCAAAATTCTCTACAAAATAAACATTTTACATAATAGAAACTCATAAAAATGACAGGAAAATGCATGTACAACAAAAACTGACTTACCCCATTTAAATACCATTTAAGGACTAGGCCAGTGGCCTCATCTCTATTTAAAGTATAGTCACAGTCGAGTAAAATGGATTCCTCCGTCGCATTCAGCACAACTTCAGGCACCTTTAACGCCTTTATGTGAACCCCTTGCACGCTCACCGCTATAACCAAAATTGCAAAAAAATACTTATATAAATACACAAGTACATACTACACACATATCAAAAATAAATCTTGTAGTTGCAACTCTCAAGCACTAAAAAACTCAAAACGTCTCAAAAAAAAGTTGAGTTACACAGTTAGAGTTGGAGCAGTTGCATAGGTGCAATCACTGTTTTTGTGCACACAGTAAAAGTACAAAGAACGGGAGAAAAGAAAAATAAAAGAAAGTATTGCACATAATTTATTATATGAAATGGGGAAACATATGCTGGTAAATTTATATCATTCAGCCCGAGTCCCAACACCAATACCAACACCAAGACGAAGACCAGGGCGAGAACCAACCAACACAAAGACTACCACCAGGAACACACATCTACACGGTCGGAACATAATACTGACATATTACGTAATGAATCACGGTAGTGATATCTCCCTGCCTTTCCTCCAGGTTCCTTCTCTATTTGTCTCTATATCAAAGTCCGCATGTGTACATAATACATTGTACGTATACGTATACATGGTTACAATGGACAAGATCTAACACCGCCCTTCACATTACCCATTACATCATACAGTATCATACCATACATATCATATCATACCATGGGATGTAGAAACCGAGTACAAAGTTTTCTCGACAAAAAACCAGGAAAATGATAAAAAAGAATGAGCGGAGGAAAAATAAAATTTATTTTTAACTTTCTCCCCTTTGTTCCCTCGTTTTCCTCGTGTTTTGACTTTGACTTTGAGAGTCACACTCTGGCCAACTTTTTCATGGAGAAAAATGAAGAGCAAAAAACACGGAGGCGGAGGAAGCAAGTTAAAGTCATATAGACAATGTGATGTGATATGTCATGGTAGACTATGCTATAGTATGACATGGATGGTAGTGAGATAATGGAGAGAGAAAGAGAAGGGTGTCCGTATGTATACTGTACAATGTACGAGGGTTGAGAATGTGAGATGAGATGAGAGCTTATCTTTGTTAATCACAGAGTCGAAGATGAGAGGACGAGTCTTTGAGTCCATTAGGGAAGGAGATGGCTTGTCACCCGACCAGCGACACACAGATACACAGACGTACACACACACAAGATGAGAGAAGTTAGACTTTTGAAAATTCCAGGAGGCTGAAAGACAAGTGAAAGAGAGAGAGAGAGGGAAACGCAGAAGAACCTCCCAGACCGGAATAAATGTCACCGTAGTTGAATTTAATGGACTTGTCTTGACTTAATTTGTTCGCCTTTCCCTGCACACATCTTTCATTCCAGATTAACCTTATGGAATGTCTCATCCGCTCATTTTACTCCCTCTTTCTGCCTTCCTTCCTCCGCTTCAGCCCTTACTATGTGTGTATACCATTCCGTTCCATCTCATCTTCGTCTTGACTTGATCCAAGCATACTGTGTATGTAGTTATACATAATACAAAATCATCCATATTCTATTTCACAGCTTCTCGTTCCCAACTTTTCCTTGGCGACTAAATGCTTTCACCTCCCCCTTTTCGTTCTGCAACTTCATCTTGTGTTGAACGCAGACTGCATATTATACAGAAATCTTGGATCATTGCTACATTAAATTTCCAGTAAGTTTGTTTCGACCAATGTCACCCTCCCCTATGATGTAAAAGTAACTAGAAACTTGACGTTTGACTATTGAAGAGGGGAAATTGAGCAAAAGTTGAACTTTTAACAATACTTTTCCATTTGTGCCCTTTCGTCTCTCTTGAAAGCAACGTAAAAGCATATCATAATAAAACGTTTGTATTTTAAAGAAGTTGCTAATGTGCACCCATATTTGCCCATTTTATAAATTTTTCAATGAATTTTAAACAAATGTGTGTACGTGAGTCAATTATTGAATTCAAATTTGGCGTTTTTTGAAAATATGCAATGAAATTCAAGTATGGACAAACCAAGTCCGCGACTGAATTTTTTAACTTCAACTTTTGAAAAGGTCTTCTCCCCAATTTCCTCGGTTCAAGACAGCAAAAAGAAGGGATCGACAATGTAATCCTACATTTTATAATGTGGAATTGCTTTACTGCAGGATCATGCAGAGATCATGGAGAGGAAGGAGTTAAAATGATAATGATGACGGTAACCGTAATGATGTCAATAACAATGACAATGTCCATGTCATGACACAAGCCAAAAGCCAGGCAAAGAATTTGCAAGGAAGTAAATTCGAGGAGAGAGAGAAGAGCCTCCATTATTATGAGGATAATATGCGAGCTATAGGTTGAAAATTGCTTCCCCATTCCATTTCATTCCTTACTGTCCATTCTCTGCCGACTGGAATTTGGAATTCGAATTTCAAGGAAGAATGGGGGAAGGACGATAGATGAAGAACTGATGGAAATGTATCCATATCCATACATACATATGAAGTTGTCTCTACGCATTTTTACGTATACTTGCATTGTACATAGATGGATAGGTTTTAGAACAGCGACGGAGCGAGTGACAAGGCGGGTGGTCCGATCCTATCCAATCCAAAAGAGATCCCATCACGAATGCATGAAATGGTTTCAATAACTGTCCGAGTTCCATATCCCCGAAAAATGCTTTCACAAATAACATTATGACCCGGGTTAATAGAAGAATCTCCCCCCAACCAATAGGTCTAATGCCCAGATGAACAGCATCAAGGGGAGAACAAAAAGCGAGGAGAGGGAGAGGGAAAGAAATGAAGAAGATCCTAACTAAAGCAGACTCATGCCAAAGTCAAAGAGGAGAGAGAGAGAGCAAGAGAAAGTCAAAGGGACTTGACGACACATCCAAGAGGAAAGTCTAATGTAATGACAGTTAATGTGAGTTGTGGAGATGTGGATACGGCAACTCGACTCATTTATATCTAATGCACAAGAAATTCCACCAGCTCCTCACTATTTCTCTTACATTAGGCGGATTTACTCTGTGTACTGCATACATGCATATACATTATACACATTTCCTATATAAAATATCCAAAGACTTTGACCCTATAGTGCTTGTCTCGTGTGTGTAACCTTTACCATGGCTTAGCCGCAGCTTTGATATTGGCTTGCTACGACTTAAAGTTAGCCTCACCAGGATTTTGGATATCCGTTCAATGTACTTTCATTTCATTTGAACCTTCTTCACACATGAGCATATATAAACATACGAATACGTACATACACACATGTGGACTATAGTGTATGTAATGTATTCTTGGCAAGAAGAAGAATTGTGGAATATGTGAAACAGAATCGGTTGATGGTCGGGAGGACATTAGATCATGACTGGGGATTGGAAGGGAAAGCCACTTTATCCCTTCACATGATGACATTTTTACCCCGCTCATTCAAAAAGATGGGAGGGCTCAAATGGGCCCCAGGTGTAGCATACAATGAATATTTTCCAGTGTCTGGCCTTCACCTCCAGGCCACCTCACAGACAACCTTCCACACTTTATACTGTTTATATGCTCAATAGTATGCACAATATCGGATACGCACAAGACATTGACTTTTCCTTCCTTCTACACCACACCAGAACTTGGGTTTTATAGCCAGGATGATCCTCTTTCTCAATTGAACTTGAATGAAATGTACATGAAATTCAAGCTTTACTTTTGGCATGCACAAATTCTTTAGGTTTTTTTCACTTCGCAGGAGCTAGACCGTTTTGCTCTTTTTTCTGTCCAGTCAGTAGCAGTAAGAACCAACCGAAAAAGATTCACTGACAGTTTCTTGGTGCATAACAAGTTTTAAATAATTATTTGCTTAAAAATTTCTCTTTTGATCAATTACAAAAGAGTTATCTGAAGATTAGTAGCTTTTCTTTATCAAATGTTGGAAAACACGCAGATCAAAAGGCAGGTGTACAAAAAAAACCTTAATCTAGCATCTAGCACTCCTTGCTAAATGAAATGCACTTTGTGCATTTCGAAGCCATATCATGTTTATAAATGTGTTCATAAAGAAATTAAACAAACAGATGTTGCTTCCGTTGACTTGAGTTTATTTTAGAATAAACTCAAGTCAATGGAGTAGTGTGTCGTAGTCGTATATCGTATTGCATTGTAAAGCGGTGGTGAATCTAAATCCAAAAGTCCATTATATTGCACAGCCCAGCAACGCTCGCGTGTGCACTGTGCACCGACCTGAAGACGAAGCCGACTAGAGGAAGAGGGAGACGAAGGTCATTCCCTGGTCTCTATACTCTATGCTCTATACGTTCAACCAACATTGGGGATAATAATAATGACCCACCATTCTGTCACGCCAAAGACCTTCACCTCCACAATATTTTCTGCTCCTAAAGCTCCCATTAATAACAATAGTTGATCCCAATGATAGCCTTTTTGACTTTGACTTGGACCCAGACTTGTTTTTTGGCTGCTCCCCCTCATGCACAAATAACAAATAACAGCTGCACCCAAACAAAAACCCCGACAAACAAAACGCACTCATATGTACATATGTAACTGTATTTGTATACAATCGTACCGACAAAATATTGTACAATGGAGACAACTAAACGTGGAAAAATAGCATCGTGCATTGTGCACCTTTTGCCATTGCTTTTCCATCCCAACCGGATTTTTTATTTATCCTCCAGCTTCAAGACTCAGGACTCAAGATCCAAGACCCGAGTTACGTAACTATACATTATACATACATACAAAGACTGCAGTGCTGCAGTTTTTCTTCCCGCAATGGATGCTGAAAAGGTGCATTTTCGGGGTGTATTCCCATAAAAAGAGGGTAAAAATGCATTAGCTTCTGTGTGTGTGTGATCCAAAATCCACACACAGAGAAACAATATAAAAGACAATGGACTAAAAGAGATATTAAGCGGAGAAATGGAGAGCACAAGTATATTTTATATTTTATACCCGACTCCTTTTCCTGATCTTTAAAATCCCCTCAAGTCGAAAGAGGCTGAGGCTGAGCTAACGTGTAAGTGTGTGTACTGCGTATGGCATCCCATTCTGGGTGCGCTTAATATGTATAGAACTCTCTGATATGAATGTTCGGCCATATATTTCTTGATATCCTTGGGGTGAAACCTTGAAGAAAAAATGGAGAAAAAGAACCCCAAAAACCAAAAGAAACCAAACCAAACCAGATCAGACCAAGAATGCACGGGGAAAGCAAAGCAAAGAAATGGAAGGAATCACAAGAAGGAATTGCACATAAATAACTGATCGTGAGCGGCTGGAGGTTCGTGGAAACCAATCAATTTCAAATTTATTGTCAAATGCCGGTGCCTTCTCTCTTCAATTCTCTACTCTCTCCCAGTCTGAGACTGAGTGTTTTGATCTGATATGTGGTGCAATGCAACAACGCAGCAACTCAGACTGTACTCAATGCTCACAGTACAGAAGATGAAGAAGGGAAGAAAAGGAAGATTCCGACGCACTTTTATTATGTACATTTGTTGTGTGTACGATATTTTGTATTTTTGTATCTCTATAATTTCCACATGTCTACTTTCACTGCTTTTCCTTTTGCTTCTTCTTCTTTATTCGGGATTTTACTGCAGCACCAAGTCCAAATCCAAATCCAAACCCAAAAGCAGAACCCGATCCATATTCCACACGTTTCTTGCTCTCTGCTATGGATGGATTTTTCCCATCTCGCTCCGATGATTTCAACTAAATTGCATTCTATCTCTCTTATTTTTTTATTATGCTGCTACTTCAAATCTTGCAGAGAGCAAATCGGAGGAAACACAAAAATTCAAAATAAAATGTATACATACATACGCAGATACATGGAGGCTTTAGATCCAAGCTTGAAGACAATGTCAAAAAACGAGGCTCAAACCCTCCATTTTCCGTATCATCACACTAAAAAAGTTTTTATTCTTACAAAACTTTCTCTCCTTTCCTTCGATATTCTATTTGTATTATTTGTATTTCTATTTGTGTTTGTATGTAGTATGTATACAGTGTAAATGTACAATGTACATTGTACATACGTGTACTTGTATTTTTGTTATCTTCCCATTCCGTTTCCATTTCACACTTTATCCGCCGCGGGTTAGTCAACTTGACTCAAATGGGGATCCGATTCCTCCTTCTATGCATTCCATTCCTTTCCATCCCATCACTTCGTCACTTCATCCGCCACACTTTTCCTTCCCTTGAAACTTTTGAACTTATTTCGCCTTCCTTTATCAAATCGGAAATCCGATGCATGTACAATGTACATATATATAGTTTCAACAGCGGATCTTAAAGAATAGAGCATTTCTCTGCCAACTTTTCAAATTTCCAGCGGCACCGAATTAATTACCTAGTTTTGCATTATTTCATTAGCACTTTGGAAAAACCATCAATAATCTTGTAAATCATAATTTGTTCTTGTCTCCTACCTTTCAGTCATTTTTTTGCATGAATCTACATATTTTGATGCACAAGAGAGAGTCATGGACAGGCCTACTGCAAATGTGGTAGAGAAATTGATGGCTAATCTAAAATTCTGATTATTTTCCCAATGTTTTCAATTTTCCATCATTTTTCAATTTCACAACTTTCCCCCAACAATCTAACTAAAGGTAGATAGACTTTGGAAGGGTTGAACTCGAACTCGAATTCAAATTCAAATTTTGACAAATGGATTCCCATTATGTTGTGTGGATGGGCCAAACCTTTTTTTCGATATTCCTGACAACAATAATGATGATGAAGGCGAGAAAGTAAAAGTAAAAGCAAAAGTATCTGTAAAGTATTAGCAGTGGGATAGAGAAAAGGGGCTTCAAAAATGAATTAAGAGGAGGCAACAAAAGGCACCTAGCACAAACTATCTACTTTCATCCATACGTACGTACGTACATACATTTTGTGTAAAAAGTAAAAGGATTCGCAAAGGCAAACACTACACACATCTACCTCCACACATGTTCAATGTTCAAGGAATGTTTCACGTAATGCCGTGCTTTTGCTTTTACTTTTACTTGTGTAGACAGACAATAATAAAAACTTTGGGTTTCATTAGCTAAAGTAATCAAGTTTCTTTCCCTCCAGTACACCTTTATGATGATGAGCCGCTCTTTTCCTCACATTTTATCCAGGATGATGATGGAAGGAGGGAAATTCCAGCATTCTGGATACCCAAGTTTTTCACTCTACAATGTACAAGTACAATACAACAAAGATACCTCTTCTATCTGTCTGTCTATCTATCTATCTTTCTTTCTTTCTTGGTATCTTTCTACCTCAAATCTAACAGTGTAGATGAGCACTGTAAATTGTGGAAGCCTAGAGACACACACGAGGAATTTCCGAGGAAATTTCTCAGAAATGAGGAACAAGGAAATGGGTTGATCTAACGTGTGTGTGTGTGTGTGTGTGTACTACATGTGTGTATGTTCCTGGTTTTGATATGACTGTACATTGTACACTGTACAAACTGTGCGTTGTGTGTGAATGCAAACTTAAAGAATGGCCTCCTATACGACATGCTATGTATGAAGTTGGAGATGGAATAAAAAGCGGGCGAGAGATAATACAAGGAACGTTCATTCTCTTGTAGAGGCTTATACTTCTGCTTCCTCTCGTTCGTTTTTGCGTTCACTTTCGCTTTCTAATCGTGAGCTGAGACGAGAGGAACGTGAGGGAAAATAAGGATGAAAGTATCCAAAAAGTGTGTGTGGGAACAGAGGAGAAAAGAGTATTGAAATCATTAATTGATGAGCGCGCCAGAGTAAGCTGTCAAAAGACAGGAGCCAAAGCACATGGAAAAAGAAGACGAGGGAGAGTGAGAGTGAGAGAGAAAGGAAGCAGAAGGAAAGAAGCGACCTGAAACTTTTCCTATTTTTGGCCACCTTTCAACTCCATTTGCTTTCACTTTTACTTTTACTCCTCCATCGCATCGAATTGCACTGCACGGCATGAAAAGGCGAAGCACTGCAGCGAGTGTGTGTATGTGTGCTGGCTCTTTGTTTCCCTCCATCATCGTAGATTCTTTGGGAGTTGGAGTGCCAGTGTATCATATAAAAAGGAAGCCATAGTCATAATATATAAAAAAGATGAGTGTGTAGTAGGGAGATTGGGGAGGCTTTGCCCTTTGCCGAGTTTCATGGGATTTTTTAGAGAGCCATAACTTACATAGCTTTGTTTTTACTTTCAACCATTCGATAAGTACTTACATCATACATGAAGCCAGCTACTTTTATTGTGGATTAACGTGTGATGTAAAATTCTGCATGCTTCTGGCCCACGTAAAAATAGTCATTGGACGAAACGTGATAAAACAACATTTTTCAGAATTTCTAGGAAAGCTTTAGACAATGTAGAGTAATACAAAAATAATAATTTTATGCTATTGGAAAATTATCAAATTATTGTATTTATTTAAAAAATTATAGCAAGTGCAAAACCTCCCTAAAAGGACAAAAGTAGTTGTCGTTGTATAGTTGTAGGTGTACGGTGATTTCTGTCCTATTATTCTTCGCCTCTTTCTCCCTTGTCCTTCCGAAAAAATATTTGCACCTGGTCCTAGTTCTACCTTTTTGTCCTTTTTTCTTTCTTCAACTTGGTTTTATTTTCACCTTTTCCTTTAGCTCTCCTCATCTTCTCTTTCTCAAGGATGGATTTGGATTATGGCACCAGAGGAAAAATGGAACAAGTGAACAGAAAACAAAGTTTGTCCTTTTCACATATTGGAATCGGAACAAGTCACCAGCACTCTTTTTCCACATTCCATAGCTCTATGTGTACCTTTTACAGCCATTTCTAAATCTGGCGTTTTTCCTTTCTTATTTTTTCGGAGACTCTTGGAGATGGCATCCCATCTTAGGAATAGCATCAAGGTGTAAAAGTGGATATTGAATGACACCGGCAGTTGATTGTGAATTGAATCGGGCGGGATGGCAAATGAAATTGCATGGCCAGCAAGTCCACAGCGTGAGCGACCGTCCGCCTCAAATAAAACCTTCAAATTCAACTTGAACTTGAGATTCGAATACGAATTTGGCTTCAACTTTGTGCATGCCTTCAACATCAACTCGGGCTTGTACTCTGATACTATTCTAATTCTACACTGGAAGTCCAAACCATAACGAAAACAACTCTCTTTCAATTCTGGTTTTACTCACGTCCTGCTCTTCAGTCTATGTAAGTGCAGTGCTTTTCTGTCGCTGCGTGGACCTGGCAAGCATTGCTTCCTTTCACTATCGCTTGTCTTTGCTTTGACTTGATTTGTCTTGGTGGGGTGTTTCGGAGTCTCCTGCTTGCATCCCTTCCTCTATGTATGCTGTCTCGTTGACTGAAACAAGGCTTGAGCAAGGACGCCAGTTAGTTTCTCAACTTAGTTAGCAACTCCATAATTTATTTAGCAAGTACAATGTGTACAATATGTACACAATTGTATTTTTTAAGGTACAACTCGAATCAGAGATGGACCTAAATCTTCAAATAAAGCCAGAAGATTTCAAGTCTAACTTCAACCCAGAAACCAATGCAAAATACTTGAAATACTTCTCTTTCTGCAGCATAATTTAGCTAGAGCCTCTTTGCGGATTTTGGATTTCATAATCGAGCCAAAACCTTGAATCTGTTTCTAGAGGCAGTCAGTCAGAGTCTCTTATTTGGCTTTGGCCACTCACACACTTCCCATCTAAC
>JAQIVE010000423.1:0-38227 GCA_034698285.1 Sminthurinus bimaculatus
ATCGCTCTACAACAAAATCAACTTTGTCGCCTATATTCCAGCTATTAAACTATAATGAAAAAGAAAAAGAACAAGAGAAAACACAGACTTTGACTGTTCTCTTCGATATACAAACGTACACAGTTCTCGCCTTGTTCCAAACAGCTTGCCTACTTGCCAGCCAGTCTGCCTGCCTGCCTGCCTGATGCCTGTCTTCATGTCCTTTATTTTAATAGGTAGAGGGAAAAGTTGAAAGAGCCCAGGAAAGAAGGGAAAACATATGTAGTACACACAATGGTTAGCCAGAGCAAAAGTAGAAGCACATTGCTCCACGCTCTCCTCTCCTCCATTCACTCACACGTACATACATAGAATAAAGATATGTATGTACACGTACATGGACAGACCTAGGCAAAATCGATCTTGGTTAACAAGGAATATTTTTATGACACGAACAGAAGAGCACAGAAGAGAAAAGTTTCCCCTTTCTCTCTCTCTCGTTCTCTTTCTCTATTCACTTCACTTAATATCGCATGGCATGGCGCTTTCACTCCAGACCCGAGTCATAATGATACTATAACCATATTAGGCGTATGTATGTATGTATGTATCCACAATGCACAATGTTCCATCTGTCTGTAGTCTGTACATTCTAATACATTCCTCTCATCCCTCATTTTTTCCGAGTTTTAACTATAAGCAAAATTTCGGATGCACAAAAAGAGAGACGAGAGAAAAATAGGAAAATATAATCTATTTTGTTCACAAAGTGTTCTACAAATTTGGTTTGCTTCCGCGGCCTCAGCTCTTCATAAAAACGAGGTTGGGTTCTTACATATGTACAAGAAGGGGAAAGCAGAGGGATTCAAATGACAAAAGTGCTTCGTTTCTTTTCTCTTCTTGCTTAGCGTCTTCTTCTGTCGAATGTAATGTGGAATGTGACTGTTCTGTACCATTCTATTCGTTTATGCGTTTGTGTGTGTACGTATTTGTGAGTTTCACCACCGCCGTGACAGTAGTCATAGAAATAGTCATATCTACGAATTTCTTTGAAGAGTGAAACTTTTTCAAATCCTGCTTTCATTCCTCCATACATAGTACATAGAAGAGAGAGCAGGATGGCTGACTGACTGGCTGATAAAGAAAAAAGCAAGAGAGAAAATAGGCAGGGACTGAGGCTGAGAAAAAAGTGAGTGACATTAGTCATCGAGTGGAAAATATGGAGAAAAGTTGTGTAATAATGTAAGTATGGAATTTTTTACGTTTCCTTCATATAGATATACATATGTAACTAGAATGTAGATACAGCTGTGCTGGAAAAGATGAGCGGGAATGGAGAACAGATGATTTTTTGCCAATTTAACTTGAGATCCAATGAACCGACAAACGTCTCAAGTCTCAAGTTGCGAATGACTGTACAGTATTAATATTTGAGTGTGGTGTGAGGACAACAAGGAGAAAATTCAAAGGCAAGTTTTTATACAATGTAAAAAATTCCAGCGTGTATAGTATGTACAATGAACAGTAGTTTATATCAAATCAATGTCTCATCCACGCTTTTATTACAAATTCTTGGGTCTTTCCTCATATGCGAAGGAAGAAAAAGTTTAAGAAAAGAAGTTTATTGAGGGAGTGCAGAGAAAATTCAATTTGCTTCTACTCGGACAAAAGGTCAAATTGACCGGCGGCCTTATTTCTACTGAATTTTCTAACAAAGCAATAATATCAATATCAATGTTCACGATGAAATACTTGTATGTGTGTAGCATGTACTGTACACTGTACACTGTACACCTTGATACGTATCTATAGATTGAAAATGGAAATCCGCATATGGCGCTCATTGGTTGTATTGTATCAAACCTTTGAAACCCCAGGAAGGTTTGTGATACCTTCCTGGTGTTCAAGTAGTCAAGATAAAAATCTTGACTACTTGAGCTACTCACACGTACATATGTGCATACATACAGAACCAGTCCGTCAATAAGTGGGAAGGAGTGAAAGAAGAAACAAAGAAAGACGAAGGGAGAATTTACAAGTAAATTAGCTTAAAAGTTAGGACTGGTGAAATCCCCGAGGACAATTAGATAAATGTTGTTGAGGTGCTGTGTAGTGTATGGATAGGTATTACCTATGTATGTGCACAAAAAGTAAAAGACACAAGACAGACTCTTCACGTACATGATCTCTTTACGACTCTGTTACTTCGCCTTCACTCGTTGGCTCCTGGCCCTGACTTTTGCTCTAATTTAGGAAGCCGCAGTTACAAGTCATATGTATGTGTACGGATTCACTTCCGATTCAATTCCCTGTTTTTCACACTGCAAAAGTTACCCGGACTCCACAAGGAAACGCAAACAAAACTTGAGCTGACGTAAACCAAACTCACCACGTGTTTGGATACATCCATAGTTTTGCAAGGGTGATTTTCCTATCCATCTAATTTACTTTATGTGACCCAGTCTAATGACCTTTACGCTTTTTTTGTAAAAAAATTAATTATTATTTAATAAAACCATCTTAAAATTGCAAACTAATAGAACCTGTTATAGTTCCATACTTTAAAAACAATGACAAATAAGTATATACAAGAATGAGGAATAGATGAAAGCGTGAAAGTGCACGGAGAAAGAACGGTTATGTATAAAATGAAGATTTGCCCCTATTTCAGCCGTGTCATTTCCCTCGCCAAACTGTTGTCAACAGTAACATATGACGTTTGGTTGACGGCTTGTCTCTATTCTTAATATACATATATGCATGATATTGAATTTTATACATTATGCATGATGTACACATGCACATATATTTGTTGAGCCTCGCCGTTGTCGTGGTTGTTGTCGACTGTGCTTTCCTCTCTGTCTTCCTGCTCGACTCGGAAGTTGTGAATGTGAGTGAGGAGGACGAATAAGGAGCGATAAGTGTATGCAGGGAGGATTTTGTACATGAGTGTAGGAGTATGCTTGTAAGTATGCATAAAATGTGTAAGTAGTATACGTACGTTTCGTATATAGCTATACAGTCATCGGATGTCTTGTCTCTTGCTGCCTCTCTAAAATGTTCCGGGTTCTTGGCTATGTTTCCTACTCTTTTTGCCTCCTTTTCCTCATGGTTTTCTCCCCTTTGTGCCTCGTCGTGTCACTCGATCCATCCTTTTGATTTAAAGCTCGCATTTGAGACCGTGAACACGGAGAATGGAGCCAAACAGGCAGTTGTTGACTTGTGACAGTTCAATCAAGCGTGTCGTCGTCGTCGTCGTTTTCGTCTTGGTATAGTCATCTTGGTCGCTCACTTGGTCTCATCTCCCCTTCCTTTCTTCCTCCCCTGGTTGTTGCACATTCTCTATTACTTTTGCCAACCGGCTCACTATTTACCCGACTACTACCATCTACTTCTGCATAGACTCAGGAAACCCGGATTATATATTCGATGTATTAATTGAACTATGCGGGTATATATGCCCAAAAGTTCGTCACACATGTGCGTCTGCCCTCCTTTTTGCATTTTACATATTACATCTCTGGACATTTTATTGGCAGTCGACATTTGTAAATGTAGAAAGAAAAAAGAGCAAAATTCTAGAGGTGGAAAGGTGAAGAGTAGAGTTAAGTGTGAAAGACAAAAAAGAACAAACGCAGGATAGAAAAATGGATGAAAAGGACTTTTGCGAGTTTTTCCGTTCTACTATTCCCTTTCTTTATTCTTGATTCCTTTCTCCGATGTATATATGCTCTAGCATGGAGATGGAGATTGATGTTAAATAAAAAAGAGAAAAGAGACTTGTCGATTTGTCGCCACCACGTCCTCTTCTTTTCCTTTCACAATGAATTAGACGACTGGGCTTTTCTGGGTTCCTTCCAATAAGCTGTCGTGTCAAGTGTATCTATCATACGAATTTCCATCAACTCGGCTGTCCAGTCTTTGATCCTCAAGAATATTGATATGGATATGATGGGCATCCAATCTGATTTTATTGTATCCGCTGTCTACTTTTATTGCTGTCATTGTACACTGTACACGCAGGCAAAATACAAAATACAAAAATACAAGGAAAAATATAAATAGAAATCTTTGGTTTATTACAAACGTAGAATAACGCAGTATGTACATATATGTATATATAGGTGGATACAGTCATATCGTACATGCATGAGTTAGCACAAGTCATTCAAATGATATCTATCTATCTAGTCCAGGGGGCTATTTTATAGTTTTTGGATAAAAGACCCACCGCCGAGATCAACATCAACTCACAAAGAAACCCACAACAAGGCCAAGAACAAGAACATCAACAAAAACAACAACTTTTTCCCTTTGTTGTCATTCACTCCGCGTTTGTTGTTGTTCGTCTGCGGTTGAAGTTGAGGTTTTGAAGTTAAACTGACGTTGCAGGTTATTTCATCTATGACATGTAGGTTGTAGGTACTTGGGGGTTATGTACATCGTATATTTCAGGATATCATACCAATAGCTCAAAATGACCAAGTATAATCAGAAGGTTTGGTAAATTTGTTCATGCAAATACATACATTAAGAGAAGAATCTAGTTTTCTTAATTTCAATTTTTTTGCCATGCCGAAAATGATAAGAAAGTTTTCTCTTTCTTCTAAAAAATTAAATGCTAAATTAAATTAAAAGAACCATATTATAGTAACGTTCAGTCAAAACAAAAGTGAAAAAAATTCTGGGCCAAAACGGCATCGACCGTCAAAATTTTGACACTGAATTTGTCCTAAAATTTGCCGAACCTCTCAAATATATGTAAGTATTAGAACGTATAGTAATAATATTTAATAAAGCTCAAGTAAAGTTCCTCATGTAGTTGGTAAATGATAAGTATGACCATCGTGGGAATCTAAAGCAAACTCTCTCATGTGCCCCCAGCATGTATTGTGAGTACATACTATGAACTACGAAGTAAGAAGTATTTACTTGCTCGCATTCCACATTGTTTTCCGCATAGTCCAAGCACCAATTGTTTCCTCCAAATGATCATAGTCATGATCCCGTTCCTGCTCATAATAATAATAATGTCTAGTAATGCGCGTAGTGCTTGTACATTGCACATAGAATGTAGGAACAAGTGAAGGCTCACTGGATGGACAATATGAGGATGGTCAATACGATGCCATGAACAGTAATAATATTAATAATAATGTGGACATGCTCATGAAAATAAAAGGTAGAGCAAGCTCTAACATATTAAATAAAGTATTTGAAGCAGACAAAGTACATGTTCAATGTCCAGAATAAAGCGCTTCAGCATAATAATAATAATACGGAAGGATGAAAGGAGCTGAAATAAACTTCAAGGGAATATGGAATATGGACTAAAATGAAATGAAGGAGGAGGAGGAGCACTTTGATATTATTTGATTTGGTTTTTTGAAAAATGTTCCACATACTTTTTTTGATGGGATGCTTGATGATTTTGTGGTGGTTTGACCGGGTGTGGTTATACATACAGACATAGAGACATACAGGCGTGCATGGTGGTGGTGGTTTTGTTGTTGATGTTTGAAGAACTAACAAGTAAGTTAGCTGTTGGTTGATGGTTAGAGTTGAAGTTGTAGTAGCTGCTATACATACGTACATATGTATGGTGCTTGCTGTAGCACAAGAGTGTGATGAGATCAATATAAGAGGATTTCTTGTTCATTTACTCCGTGCTTGATTCGCACTTGGAGAGCTTTTCTAGTCTTTTCATCCGGCTACTTCTACTTTCTCCAACTACTATACTACACTGCTCATATACTCCCGTCATCATTATTATTATTATTACCATGATTACTATTGGACGCGCGATGTATTGTACATAATAAAATGATACACCCGGATTTTATTTATTTTGTAGCCCAACTCTTCTGTGTACTCCTCTATGTATTGTATTGTTTGTAGCTGTCGGAATGGCAACTACATAAGTAGTTATTATTTTTATTACTATGCTTCTCGCTTCTCCGTGTGGTTTAACTTTAACTCATTTCTTCCTCTCTGTTCTCCAGTTGAAGTACATAGTTGGCCGAGTAGAAAAATGAAAGGAGAGGGGAGTGAGTGAGAAATTGATGTAGGGTCTCACATACAACATATACAAATATACATAAATATTTAAAGAAGAAGGGGAAACAAGAAAAATGAGAAAAGCAACAAAAAATGACAGCTCATTTCATTCACAAAAATCCAAATAATACTACATATACATACACAGCTTAATCAGGCTACATAATTCAATCATGAATCACACTCATAATCATAATTGAGGCTTTGTTATTTATCATGTGATTACCATTATTAGCCTTATTATTGTTCTCCATTGACAGATGTCAGAAGCAATCTTTCTCTAGAGGTTTATTGAATTAACCTTCAATTAAGAGGCGTCAGTTACCTTCGAAAGAGGAAAAAATATGCCAAAATTATGCAAGTTTGGGAAACACCAAAATACAGACATCTAGATGTCTGATTTTTTTACTTTGTTGAGTAAAAATCTCACATCTTTAACCACAGGTTTTCAAAAATAGCTCGAAATTTGCAGAATGCCAAAGACAGTTTTACTATTGATCAAAGAGTGTTTTTCTACTGAAAAAACACTCCAGGCTTGTAAAAACTTGAGGGAAAATCAAGAGTGAAAATAAAGGGATGGAAAACATTCCAGGCAATTGTGTCGAAAATTCAGCCTGGAATTTCAGCATAATAAAATGAATGCACACTACACATACATACATACACTCGACATTGTCAAAATTACTGTTGGAGAAGGCAGTAAGAAAATTTTTATCAAGAGTTGCCGTCGGAAAAAACGGAAATGTAAATGCAAATGAGAGTAAAATGATGATGATTATGATAGTGAAAGCTGATAAAGAATGCATGAGACGACTGGAGAAAATTTTGCAGACATACACACACACTACACACCATGCCATCCAACCAAACTCACACAATCTCCAGCTTCTTGTACACATGGACAAGGGAAAAAGATGAGGCATAGTTAGAGTCACAAGTGGAAATTAAATGAGAGGCATGGCAGAGGCAAAAAGATCTGACTTGTATGTATACCTATATACATAATAACTATAATACAGCAGTTATACCATAGTTTTTCCCTTTCCTCAGTTATTCTCTCATCACGATGTTATGCGATGCAATGTGATGTGATGTGATGTGATGAGATAGAGAAAAAGGAACTGTAACTAGTATACTAGAGCTGGAAGTGGCAGTGGCAAAAGAACATACACACTACACACACACGCACACAGAAATGAGGAGAGAAGCTGAGAGTAACTTTGTAACTTATTGGTAGCCGGAAGGTCTGGCAAAATTGGATGGATGAAATGACGAGAGGGCTGAGGACTAAGGCAAAAGTACCGTACACAAGTATTATGTATAATGCTAGAGATACAGCCAAGAAATAACCTACAGTATAAGAGGAGTCGGAGGAAAATACAAATACAAATAGAAAATGAAATGGAAGGAAAAGTGTTACATTTATGTATGTATGTATGTATGTATGCATTTGGATATTCAGCATTCCATTTGTATGATGGAGGATTTGTATGATGAAGTGGAATCAAAACGTGAAAATGACGGAATTTTTCTGTTTCTCTCCCGTTTCACAGGTTATTTCGGCGTGAGTGATGCAGACGTTGCACTCCTTCGTGGAGAAAGTGAGAATGCTGTTGGTGGTGCCCCCAATGGACGTCTACTTAATAAGCTACAGCCGTCCCACCACTCTTATTCTTCTTCTGCCTCTCATCCTCATTCCCATCCTCATCCCCATTCGCACCCACATTTAAATTCACATTCACATTCACACTCACATTCCGAGGAGGAGGAAGATGAGGAAGAGGAGCCAACAAACCAAGAGCAACAACATCCCTTTCGGCACTTTACCATCAACAATGACAAGCAGAGCAGCAGCGGCAACAGCAAGGTATGTACAGACAGATAAATAATATACTAATTTACGTATATGTATATAGCCTAAAACAATCTCTCTCTCTTTCTCATATTTAGTCACTCTCCCTAAGACTATTCCGTCCTAATTTATCTTCTGGCCATTTGCAAACTTTTCGCTTCACTTTTGCACGGAATCTATCGTCTGTACAAAATTCTAACGTTAATGAATGATGACTGGTAAAACATGTATGCGTAGAAGGCCTAAAGGGAGCTACTCGAAATGTTTCCAGGATTTTAATCAAAACTGAAAATTAGGCGCAGAACACATTACAACGACAGAGTATGTAGTTGAGCTAGCAAACAAAATGAACGGAGAAAGTTGAGGGGGAAATGATTTTTCTGTAATTGTCTCCTAAAATATTCAAAAATTCCTGCTCTGTATGATTCATCAAGGAGATTGAACATCAAAATGGAATATAGATGGATACTTTTCAATATTTGATGCAATTTTTAGTTATTAGAAATAATTAGGAAACAGGTAAATTTAGCAAAGTACCCTCCGAAAGTCAGAATTAAATTGAGCCCAAAACTGAAATTATGGTTATTATTTATTAATATTGATGGTCAAGAGCTAAATAGAATCTCAACTTGCAGAGCTGCAATTTTGCTCCTACACACAAGTATACATAATATGACAAGATAATTTTGTGTGCCCTTTAATTATTTATGGTACTATTTCAAGATTAAATGATCACTGCATTCGCACTCGCTCTATACTCTATACACACATGTAATTGGAATCCGAAACTTAATAATAATAGTAATATTGAGCTTGGGCTAAGGACATAAAATAGACAGGCAGGCTGATTTACCCTTTAGGTAAGATATGGAACTTTCTCTATATTTTTCTCCCACTAATCTTACTCAGCTCGACTCGACTAGACTATACACTAAGCTGAGCCCCGTCTTCCACCGTCTTGTCTCCATCTCAATATCTTACACATCTATACATATGTGATATGGGGAAAATTCTTTTTTGGCTTCAATTAGAAAAGAATGGAGACTCGTGTCTCAAGACATCCCGGCTTTCTCCCTAAACACTAGCACTATACATGTGTATATCTACCAATGACGATAGAATAGCAATACCATGGAAAAGTGTAGTGCAGTTGCGACTTCATCTTCATCCTGCCTCTGTTTTGAACAAAGGCATGGACAACGGAGTAACGGAAAAGATCGGATCGGATTCGTCGATCCTTTTGAGTCATCCTCATCCGCCTCCACATTCGCATCCTCATCTTCATCTACATCTCCATCTACATCTCTATTCAATACACAGTATTCGCTTGAGTCTGGCTTGCAGACTAAGGAAGAAAGTATATGTATAAGAGACAGGGGGAGACAAGAGAATAATCTTTGTAAGTCACTCAAGTCAAAGTCATTGGAGCCTTGAGCGTATAAAATACGATTACGATTAGAAATGGTAGAAAAAACGTTCTACAAGTTCTCCGCCTTTTTTTCTTTGGCCTTGGTCTTTTCAAACCAATTTTCGATCGCTGAATGCTGAACACTGAACACTGAATCTCGATCGACTTTAGTCTCCAGCTTCTAGTTTTGTTCCCAAACATCCACGTCCACGTGGATTCGAATCGGAATGCGTTCTTCCGGGTTTTTTTCTATCGTAAAAAATATACGGCGGAAGAATCGATAGCTGATAAAACTACAGCAGAAACTAAACTTTAGCAAAAGTCACAAAAGCTCCCAATCTTTTAAGTTAAACTTTTAACTGTGTCCTGTCCCTCCATACTTTTCTCACTTGAACAATTACATATGTAGACTTGCCATGGTTGTGGTTATGATCTTTGCCCGGAATCCGCTGCTCAAGTTTTGATTATAAATCAAAGGGTTGTTTTTGTTGTCGTTGATTCATTAATTAACTCATAATTTATTCCTCCATCCCCCACCACTTTACCCCTTTGACAATGACTAATAACTAATAATTCAAGGCGACCGCACATTCTCAATCATTCCTTTGCCCTTTGACAATATCAAAACTGAAGCCACACATACACACGCACACACATACAGCAAAAGACCAACTTTTACCACATGGAATTATTCATCTTCGTGTTAATGTTCATGTACATATTATAGTCAGGAATCACAGACGTGGGCTTTATTGTATTTATTAACCTTTTTTGATTTATTGCTCACCGTTTTGCTTTGGCCTCCAATTTCTCCCGTTCTCATTATGAAAGAAGAAGATAAGCGGTGAAGAGAGCCCAAAAAGAAATATATTTCCTTTATGAATATCTGAAGAATTGCCCCAATATAATATGTATTAGTGCATATACATAAAGGCGTACGCAGAAGTCAAGAATCGCCGCAATATATTAAAAGGTGGTTGAAGAGGTGAATGAAGCAGTCACAATATCACAATCGGAGTATACATGGAGAAAAAGGCCACACAATGGAATGCGGGATTGGCGGGTTAGCTGAAACGATACAATACAAATGAAGACGAAGAAACTTGGAATACTATATGTATATATACTAAATACGACTGTATTTTCTACGTTTCGTGCAAATGTATACAAAAATAAACAGCAAATAATTTGGAAGAAAAATATGTTGTATAATGGAGCATATCGTGAAGGGAGAGAAAGAGAAAGACAAGCCGTATACTTATATATATGTACAGGGAAAAGAAACCACAATTGAGTTGATTACATCTTCAGTCTGATGAACAATTGTGTCAAACGGAGAGAGGAAGAAGGGAAAGAGATTAATGGCACTTGAGCTCAGTGACCCCCGAGGAATTCTCGGGAAACTCTTAATCAAAGGAACTTTTCATTAGTGAGACCCCGAATCGAGTTGAGTTTCACTTCACACACAGATAGACCGCATTTATATTGTATTACAGTGCAGTACATTAGAAGACACTAACTATATGTATAGATACACCAAATATATATAAGGAGACTTGAAACTTGAACAACCCGTCACTTCGCTTCATTTCTTTTCGTTTCAATTCATTCCCTTTATTATGAATTTTCTAAATTTTCCCCGTTTTTTTACCAACACCTCATCTCGACTGTATGTATGTCTATGCATTATGTTTGCTCATCTCGTTTGAGATAGGCATCCTCCTCTTCCTCATATTTTACCAATCAAACTTCCTCTTGAACGTACAAAATCCGAGTTGAGGCCTCAAACGTAACAAAAGGTGAAAACTCAAAGTCTCAAACTCTCAAATCCACGAGTCAAAAGTTTTCACAATTTTTCTGATGTTTTCTCTAGTTTTTACATTCTTCAAAGAGCTCTTGTATACTGAACCCACATTTTGGATTGAGCATTGAGCATGAGTCAGCAAAAATGAAGTAAAAACTCTGATTCAAGTTTTCTTTCTCTCTATCTGAGTTTCCGTAAAAAATCCAACTTTTATCCTGTGAAAAGAGGCAAAAGTCATGAAATTTTTAAAATGTTCAATCTCTTTATCCTGTAATTTGGCGCTGGGGATTGGGATTTTATATTTTATTTTGTCTCACACGTACCTACCATCAAAAAATAGAAGGGGTCCTTTGAAAAGAAAGGAATAAAAACACATTTAGTCCATGTTTGAACTTGGACAATTTCTCCCCAAAAATGTAGTGTTAAAAGGCAGTCGTAAAAGCTCAAAGGGAAAAGGTGCTTGAAATGAGAATCTTTGTGGAGTAGATCAAAGGAAGAGAGAAGAAAGGAAAAATTAAGTAGGAAAGATTCAATAGCGTTTTCGCCACAGGATTATGAGCGTAAAAAAGAGGTGGAAGTGTTCGTACATACATATGTACAAGTACAAGGTAAAAAACCACAAGAAACACGAGGAAAAAGAGGCGGTTAAATGTACTTGTACATTTACTTGCATGTAATTTGTAGCCCGTTTAAGCTCCATCCTCTTGCTTGTTCTTTTCTTGAACTGTCATTCTGCCTTCTGCTCTCAATGGACCATGGTTTCGAGTTCCATGGTTTTTTGTCAGAGTTTTAAAGTGGAGATTATGTGGCTCATTATGGAGAGGCAGAAGCTCTCGCCTTTGCTCCACAATGTCGTATTTTACGGGGGAAATTGAACGTTTTACGTCCGCTCTTATTCAAGTCAAGACGAGGGAGAGTTTGACGGAGACGGAGACGGAGTCAGAGACAAAGAAACCGACGTGTGGGACAGTTTTCTCCAATTCCAATTCCAATTCCATCTCCTTTCTTTGACTCTTTTTATGTAGAACATTACAAGAATCTGTATCATTATATTAGCTTTTACACCCAAAAGACGGAGAGGGAACGAGAACATGAACAAGGGCATGGGCATGTAATGGACATGGCTTTGACTGTGCACTGTGCACTCGAAAAAGAACGAGAAGAAAGCAAGCTTGCTATGGAGACCGAAGGAGGAAAGAAAGTGAGGTGGGAAGATGGCTTTTACTCGACTCACCTTATGACCTCAATTTGTTCCACCGGTCTGAATCTCCACTAGGAATTCACCATTGTCCTGAGCTACTTTATTACTCCCTCTCAAAAAAGAAGGAGAGAAATTGCTGGAGAGCACAAGACTGTCATGCTATGACAGGCAATGGTACATGTATACTGTATACTGTATTCCAAGGCACTCAGATTCTCTCTCTGTCTCTGTCTTTTGCCTTTTCCCTTTTTTGTCTTCCTATTTTGTGCGTTAGAGAAAAAGCAAGCGTGGCTCGTTCCGTAAGGAATTTCAAGTCAGCTCTTTTATTCCTCCGCTTTCTCCCCAGTCTAGTCTACTGTCTAACCGTTAGCCGTCTCAAGTACAGCACAGTGTACAGTGTACAATATACAATAAACCTTGGATGTATAAACGTGTGTCTTTGGTTTCTCCAGGATTAGCTGTATCATATCGTACGATATCAGCTGGTTGGTTGGTTGAGTTAGACAATGTCTTGTCTCTAGAATTTCATGTTCGGTTCCTTTTTTCCTACAATTTTTCTTCCTTTCTTGTCGCAGCTCAATCACCCTTATTTCGATTAGCCGTGCGAGGGTCATTAGGCAGGTTTAGCACTTTTTCCTGTTACAGTAGTAGAGACCATTTGAAAAGTAAATTTTGCATATTTATGTATGCATGCGGTTTGAATTTTGAATACAAAGTCGGGGCAAGTAATGGGAGATAGGTGGGCTTGGTTTTTGGCGACTGCCAATGCCAAGGGCAATTACAATGACGACGACGACGACGACGATCAAGGTGACAATGACAACCCGGATGAAGAGGACAAACGATAGAAAATGTACATGTAAAATGGGATTGGTGCTTGCTTTGACACTCGAGTGGATTTCAAACAAGTTTTTTCCACAGGCATTCCTATTCTCGTGTCTACCTTTCTCTTTTTTTGAGTTTTCTATTTCTTGATCATTCTGCGACTGTGTTTTAGCAATACTTGGGTTGGTTGGTATTGGTACATATGTGAGATTCCAATGAAGATAAGCTTTATGTAGGTTAATCAGATTGTCTGAAGTCTGAGCACACACTCACCCACTCAACTCACTCACTTCCCTCCGCCGTTTCTCTTTTACTTTCTCCCAAAAGTACTTAAAATAGAGAGAAGTATAAAAAGAAGAAGAGAAGCTGCTCAATTGTTCACTGGGCCGAAATCTAGTCGGGTGTTTGCTCAATGAATGAAATGGTCTAGCGTCGTCCCCATCAACATCATTGTCATTGTCATTGTCATTGACATTGCCCTCGTCGACATCGTCATCGTCACTCTCTTACGCAAAAACAATCGCTCTTTGCTTCACGGCCCGCGTTAAGCGGCCAAAATGAGAACGTTCAAAGTGCAAAGATGCTTCACACAGCAATTGAGAATATGCTTCGTCCTGACACTGACGATAATAATGGCAACCGTCAATGCCAATGAATTCCACTAAACTTTTAGAAGGAAAAAGTGCTCCGAATAAATGCTTTGCTCTCATCTCTATTCATAATGTGACAATCGTAAAAAGTTTAACTCTGACCCTTCAAATCGAAAACAAATTTTGGATTAAAGTAGGAATTAAAATAAAAAAGCGGATAGTGTGCGTAAGGTGAATGTTTTTTCACCGCATTTCCCCTAGTTTTGACCGTAAAAAAGAGGTGTACTAATATAAAATGGACGTAAATCACTGTGCTTCTAGACAGACGGTCTAACTCCCCTCGCGCCTCGACTCGACTCGACCATGCTGTGCGATTATACAAGGTCGCCGTCATAATATTGAGGGAAAGGAAGGAGAAGACGTCGGGATAATATTAAGTGCTAAGGCATATCTGTATGTATATATACGTGCATCATGGTGGTTGTGCGTAGAACTCTATATGTCCATATAGTGTGTATGCGTGTGCATTAAATATGGAAAAGATGTTGAATGTGAAAAGTAAACCTAAAATGTAATATATTACCATTTTCAGCCTCCCGTTAACCTTAACGTTAGAATGACGAAATGAGATAAAGCAGGAAAGGAGAAAACTAGAGAGCGAGAGAGAGAGAGAGAGAGAAGTAGAAAATGTCGATATGTCGACGTCGGTGGTCGTCTAATAATGTAATAATACAAAGTTTTGATTTGTGACTTTTTGTTCGCATTGGTTGGCGATTGGATTGGATTGGATTGAATTGGACTCTTTCGACTTCTGTTCTGGTCTGGTCTGTTCTGGTCTCGTTTGGCTTGGTGTGAATGGCGCTGACGAAATTTTGCTTCTCGCAACTGATGTTATGGACAGGATGCAGAAAATGAGTCTGTGAAGATAGATGAATCGATGTGGGAGCAGATTTTCATCCGTGCTCTGGCTAATCCCGACCAATGGATGCAATTACGACAGGCTCTGGGTATGTCCTCTTTTCTTTCCTACTTTTCTCCATACTTTTATCTTATGTATACATATGAGATTTTCCAACATAATTTTATAATGCCCGCATACGTACGATCTCCCGAATCCTTTTCTTGTCCCCCAGTCCTTTCTTTTTCCATGTATCTATACATACATGTGGCATAATATGGATTGTGCGTAGGAAAAAGAGATTCACGCAGATCATATGTTTTGTACGTATACATTATACATATTTTATATGTATTATGCATAAAATACGCGGGGAGACACACAAGCTTTCAACTTCCAACCTTCTGCTTAATCTCCAGCTCCAGTTCCATTTCCAGCTCTCCAGCGCATTTACTCACATTATTACATGATATCTTGCATATGGGGGGGGGCGGGGGAAGTTTCATTCACAGTGGAGTACTTTTGGCCATTTTATCCTAACGCTTTGTGCCTCTGCATTTGTTTCACTTGATTACTTTCCCCTTATACTCCTTTCCATCTGTTTCTTTCTTCCTGTTCACTTTCCCCTGTTTTTCACACACACACTGTATGTATGTATCTTGTATTGTCATTTACATGCTGCTGTTACGCATAAAAGGCAAGTGGCGTTTGTTGCTTTGACAAAGCAACAAACTGCTGTGTTTCAATTATCCCTTTTTGCAAGTACAATTTTACTATGTATGTATGTATGTATGTATGTGCAACTGCTGCTGTCAAATGTGTAGTACAGTGCAATGTACACAGTGTTCATGTTTTGTACATAAGGTTGTGGAGTTGAGAAATAGCACGTTGTATCTACGTTTGGGCTTGGATTTGGGTGCGGCTTTGGACTTGCCTTTTGTCGTTGACTTTGACTTTGGTCTTTATCTTGTTTCCACTTGTGCTTTAGAAGAAATGTGTGTGGAGCTGTTTGCAATTGTAATTGTATCATGTGTAAAAATACAGATATTTAACAGCTGCAGCGTCGGGAACAAACGGGAAATCAAATGCAAGGCTTTATCTATGTATCTTCTCGGGAGGAGAAATGTTGCAAAAAGCGAAAGCCCAAGACAAGGACAAAAACAGGAGCCATGTGTTTCTGCTCCATAGTATGTATTTATCTACTGGCTCGAGATTTATACTTTGTTTCACCGTGTTTCATTGTGCGCTCGGTGTTGCTTCCTAGAAAATTGCTCATATGGCGAAATAATGCTAATGTCAAAGTAATTGGTATAGAGGGAAAAGGATGAAGATGGAAATGAAAATGGTGGAAAGCCTTGTGCAATATGTACATTATACATTGTGCATGGAACATATCCACCTATTTTTTGTATTGTCACAAGCAGAAGAGCAACTTTGTCTGGTTCTGGTGGAATGGAAATTGAAACAGTAATAATGGAGCACAACAGAGCAGAAGGACACAAAAAGACAGCAACAGACATTGAACAGAATCCGCGACTTGTCTTTACTATATAGATATGTTCATTTTTTCAGACGGTTCTTCGCTTTCTTCAACTTTCTGCTGGTGAAAGCCGAGTGACTGTACACTGTACACACAAATGAATTGCAGAAATGGCGGGCAAGTACATTTATACATTATACATACATGAATCCATATGCATACATATATGTTTCAATTAAGAGCAAGTTGACTTGTTAGTGTTTTGGTCGATGGAGTTGTGGAGTTGAACATGAAATTCTTATATAATTAATTCAGATGGAGACGGTGGTAGGACTGTCTTTTGCTTATAATATGTAGATATCTAATAGCTATGGCTATATATTATACGCACTCAAATAGACTTTCGAGACGGAGAATGAGAATGCCAGAGCCATACCTCATGTCTTTGACTTGGACCTGTAAATGTGGATGTAGATGTAGATGGGGCACGAGAAAGTGGAAGCGAAAGTAAGTGGATATGGATGTGAGCGTGAACGCGAATGTGAATGTGAATGCGAATGTCGTTGCCTTTGTGGATGTGTCGTCGTCCTATTATTAATTTTATTGTTGGATGGATTGAATGACTTAATTTGTAACTGCCAACGTTTAATTAGCTCTGTCCTTTTCTCTCAATTACCACAGATTCGATTACTCATCTCTTCCACCTCCTATTCTTCTTCTTCTTCTTCTTCGTCTTGGTCTTGGTGATCTTCCTTTAAGTTAGTATTTTACCAGATCCCAAATTGTGTCTCGGATCTCCTTCCTTTGGCCTCTAATGCTACTTGTGTGCTTGTACTGTAAATGGTGTACAGTGTACAGCCTACAGTTCATTGTACATTTATCCCTCATCCCACTATACATAGTTATATTTCTCTATAAGTATACTATTTCGTGTGTCGTATAAATATAGTCACGTCCTCCGCTTCTTCCATATGTCTGCTCTTTTATCCACCTACATAATCCAATTACTTGAAATGGTTCTTCCTCTTATTCATCTTCATCCTTTTCGTCTACATATAGCATAGGCTTTGCAGCTATGGTTACAGTGTATACTTTGTATCTACTCTCATTGCAGTTTCTCATGATAGTTAATATACATTATAAACATATACATACACTGTACCTTATCATTAGCAGGATATTTATTTTCTATCTATTTATTCGCGCTGTATTTTAAAAATAATATTTTGTGTGATTCTACCACAGTACAAGCACAAGAAATATTTTTCAACACTGAATTTACCCTTGAAAAAAACTAGCTTGCATAAATTTCCATGAATTTTTCCTTTTGCACACACAAGTTACATTACTTGTTTTTAAACGGGTATGTATAAATGTTTTACACCAGTTCGCGTGTGTGCATTGTGCATAGCGGAGGATTTTTACAGGAGGATAATTCTAATTCTTCCTGGATTATTCCTTTATTGTTCATGCGTTCCTCGAACGCATGAACAATTTTGTGTAAAGTTTCATAATTGAAACCGGGGAAACGGGAAGAAAAACTATGCACATGTATGTATGTAGGTAAGAGACAAAGAGAAGAATCAGAATCAGAGTGAGTTGGTTGGTTTGGTAATCGTGAGTAAACATTGTTTTTCAAGATAGAAATGGGAGCGGAAAATGTTGAATTACCCGTGTGAAATTTAATGGCTTTCTCTTTTCCCTTGCACCCTGTCACTTTCTCCTGTGCTTTCTCCCCTCTCCTCGGAATTTGGGGAAAATTCTATGAAAATGGAAAAGGTGGCGAATACAAATGTGAATGTGAGGTCATATGTGAATTTCTACATATGTGAGTGTAGTGTGCAGTGTGTAAAATGTCTGCTGTGCTGCTCCTGCTGGTCTAGTCAAACCCGTGCTCGTACTCATACTCATACTCATCGTCGTTTTCGTTTTCAATGTTGTTGGCGTATTACCTACATGCTTACTCTATGATCCACTCTCGCTCAAAGTTTTGATCCTATTAACATTTGATTAATCCTCCGCCTGTCTCCACTTTCTCTCTGCCCATTTTACTGCGAGGAAATGCCTTATTGAGGAAATTACCAACTTCTAGATAACTGTAACTCCACATTTTGGTCCTAGTACCAGTTCCAGTCCTAGCTCTGCGAATATCATACCGTATCATAGAGAAGTACAAAAAGCCTTGCAAGGGACGGGTACATAAGGCTTTGCCACTTTCCGTTCAAAATTCGACTGTTTGTTTGGTTTGTCTTTGTCTCTGTCTCTGTGTATTAGACGACCATGTGTGAGATGTGAGGGGATCTTCATACGTACATACATACGTGTAGCATGAAATAGACACAGTAATACCATTGAATATCGTATCCCTATATTATTATTATTATTTGGTACCTTCTCTGATGGGCTGGTAAACAAAAACAAGGGGAGGAATTAGTCGGGTATTAGGCTGAGAAATTAGATGCATGTGTGGACAAATCCCCTTGTTTTCATCCCTTGATCCATTTAGCATTGAACCATTGAGCAGTAAGTAGGGAGCATTGAGCAGCGCATTGGAAATTGAAAGGCAAGAGACAACTCGAAGCAAGGCACGGGCTGAAGACAGACAGACATGTGTGAACTTTTTTAAGTCTCCCTGCTCGCACAGGGATTGCCAGGTGTAATGAGACATGAAAAATAGGCTGAGACTAACAAATTCTCATTAAAATCAGAATTCCCCGCTCAATCTCCTAATTACATTTTTAGTTGCCATGTAATCTTTCATTTTGGATTTACGTAGTTAGTTGTATTACACACTTGGACTTGGACTAGCATAAATTCCCTATTTCAATTGAAGGATTTGATTAGATTCCTAACTTCAATTTTATTTTTGCTTGTGATTTTAATGTGAAAGAAACTTTCCATATGCATAAATTTAATTGAAAAGCATAGAACACAAATTATACTTGAGCCTTCTACATACCTAAACATAATAAAATTTTACACTGTGTATAGTTTATGTGCATCAGGAATGATTTTATTTTAATAATAAAATGAGAGGGATCGTAAAATGTGAAATCAAACGGCAGTCATATCGCATCGTGTGCGTAATAAGAATTTGTATGTGTAGTATGTATATTGTATATGTATATCTTGGCTCAAGCTGTTGAAGCTGCCGTAAAGTATCCAGCAAAACTAAAGTGTTCTGCCTCTCTCCTGTGAATATTCAATTTTATTACAGATATTTCCTCTTTAATAGTCGATATAATACGAGATTTTATTACTTTTTCGAGCACTGCCGTGGATTTTATGAAAATTCGTGAGAACAAGGACACTGCTGAATGTAGATTTAGATTTAGTAAGCCGTATAACATGTCCAAATTACTCATTTGTCATCTCTAACTATACTTTCCTTGAGGCTCCGTGTTTTTCAACGAATAATCTTTCATCCTAATTTTATCCGGTGTTCTATATAATATTTATACACGAGTTTAAAAAAATTAATCCTCATTAATCACGGGGTAAATAAAGCGAGACGTTTCAACTATGGTTATGGTCCAAAATATTGTATCTATTACAGATGCTCAGTCTGGAGCACTAGTGATACAAATTCTTAAAACCACCACTACCAATCATTATAAAACCAAATTCTTTGCAAGATTGTTTACTATTGTTGAACCTCACTAGTCTATCTTATTGTCCAAGCCTCTTAAATTTTTATACCGAAAACTAAAGGATACACCTTCAATAAAGTATGAATGACTGAGCATAAATTTGGCCTGTCTCTTCCCACTAGATCTATTGCACAGTGTGGCATTTTAACTATATGCTGGAGATGCATTACACAGTACACTATACACTACATTGTATTTTCTATTGTACATTGTATTCCATGAAATGGCAGCGTATGCAGCATAGCAGAATATAATAGCGATATAACAAATGGGATGGAGGCTGCTCCGATTTGGATTCGGCTTTGGACTCAAGTGTAATTTCTCTCCGGTCGACTACACAACATACCGCAAACGGCTTTCCGCTCTCTTTTCTTTGCTTTCTTCTTTCTCTCCATCCTTCCTCCAAGTGCAATAATAATAGTAATAATAATGGGGATGGTGATACCTCGAACAAAGTGGGGAGAAAGTTTTGGTTTATACTTTATACACTTTGTCCGCTTGTTTACCTATTAGACGACAATACAAACACAAATAAGAATACACGTAAGTAATGAAGGAGAGCGAGTATACGGCGTCCTCCATAAATCGTTCCCACAATTTCAAACGGAGCTGCAAGGACTGAAGGAGCGGCCGTAAAGGGAACAGTTAGCATAATATATTGGGTTTTTGCCATTCACGCCGCCAGCGTCAACCAAAAGTGTTGTATAGTATACTTATACCTTATACATGGTGTGAGTACATAGCTAGAAGTGAGTTTAAGCTTCTTGCTGGAAATATGTACATTCATACAGACTTTTCCTTTCTTCTTCAGTGAAAAGCAAAAAGATATCTTTTTCCTCTCACCTTTTTATTTGCCGAGCTGGTGTAAAATATATGTCGAGTACATAAAAAGTATTTTGTCCCACTCTTGAAGTGTTCACTCTCGTTCATTTTCACGGTCCTAGTTAGTCATACATCCAGATTTTCATGGCGAACGGATGCTAATGACCTTTGTAGTGGTTTTCTCAGTTTCCGTGTCTGTTTCCGTCCTCTTTGTCTTTACCGTCTCTTGATATTCGTGTGTATTTTGATGGGGCTAATGAACAGGTGATTCTCAGTTTGATGTGCATAAATGCAAAGTATATTGTAATGGGGAGTGTTGGCAACATTTAAAATGTGTACACAAACAAACATTGTAGAAACCTTACACACTACACGTCCATGTACAGTATGAATACCTTTTTGTTATGTGAATCCATACATGGAGAAACGCGAAAATTTTCCGTCTCTTTAGCTTGGTTTGTCTAATGAGTAACAGTACATTTTATATGTAAAGTGTAGGGAAGAAAGGAAGGTGAGCCCATGTATACATATGTATTTGTTTTTGTATGTGTATAATTATATGTTCGAGTTGAGAACTAGAGTTGAGAGATTCGAGGACGAGTAATAGCATATTAAGCAGAGAGTGAAAGCGAGAAGGAATGGCAGTGTAATTTGTATCAAAGGATTAGCAGTGAGTGAGAACAAGAACAGGAACGAGAGCGAGAACAACCATTTTGGAGGAGCAAAGAGAAAGAGAGAAAACCACACAATTTCATGCTCGAAACCCAACCAAAAACATGCCAAGGATAACTCTGACTCCAAGTCCAATTCCAAGTTCAACCAACTTTCATTCTCCTGTTTCAACTAAATACATAGATATTGTACAAATACGCACTACACTTTTCACGCTGTCCACCATACCAGACCTACAAACTGCCTTCACTGTATTACACTATACACACATCCATTGTATGTGTAATGTGTAAGCATACAAATATGTGGATGGGTTTGTATTATATCAGTACATCTTCATTTTCATCTGCCTTAAAGACTGAAGCATTGAAACGTTGCAACCCTTTAGCTCTGCAATGAAAGTATACTTATGTATGAACATGTTCATACATTGTAGAATGTACGTACAGAGACCAGACTTTGTCGACTCTATTAAATTGATGTTTAGGGATTTGAGAACCAGATACAAGTTGAAACTAACCGTCGCTCCTTCATTATCCATCACGGTCCGCTGTCTTCTCTTGTGCCTTCCCCTTCTTTACAATGTGGCTTTCCCTGCTTAATGGGCAACTTTGCACTTACCGACCAACAATGTGGAATTGAGAAATAGGGATGTTCTGTCAAATTCTCTCCGCTGTATTATACAGTTTAATAAACAACAGTGATATAAATTGAGGGAAAATTATAGATGCATTGTAAAGGATTTTCGAGTACAGATAGTACTGCAAAAGCTCTTGAATGTCCAAAAAAGCAATTGTTTGAATATATATTACGCCGTGATTATGTTGTAACTACCTCATTTTATTTATTTGAATTGTCTGTCTATATACCTATAACTAAACACTAACTACATGTAGATGTGTATGCTTTTGCATCTTGACTGTCTGTCTCTCCGCAGTTAGAGCGAGAGAATGAAATTGTGGATTTTGCACATTGTTTTGTGCGTGGTGGAATTCGGCTTCTTTTTAGTATTCTACCAGAGTGTTTCCTGTGAGCATTTATATTTATTTATCTCTCTTCCTCTTCCACTCTGTCTCTCTCACTTTTCACGAGAGCTCCTGCTCAAATTCGGCTTCTCTTTGCATATACATATATAATAGCTCTCGCTTTCTTCTCGTCGCTTTGTATTGTGATTGTAATATGTAAGTACTCTTATACGCATATATGTAAAATTGTAAAAGTGGGGTTTTTGGCTAATATACATACAAGCATGTTGCCGGTTGGTAATTTGCAAGTTTTAATGCAAATTCCGAGCGACGTACATTTTGCAATATGACACTCTGCTACACGTTCTCTCTCTCTTGAAAAGTGTGCTCTGCTACTTACACAAGTTACAGTTTAGTAAAAGTATGTAGTTTAGTTTTTTGGTTTGGATGACTTGCTTTCCCTCGGTTTGGTTAGGCTAGCGTAATGGCTTTAGATTAAGTGACTGCACACTGAACACTGCACACTGCCATTTGGAGGACAACTTTAGACAAGGAAAACATGAGAGTCAGGTTTTTTCAAGTGAAATTGAGTTTTTGCCTCCATTTTCATTTCATTTTATTTTATTTATCCACTCGCCTTCTAGTTGGTATATGTACTTGGCTGTCGCCTTCCATTGCAATTACGCACAGATATGCAGTATTTCGTTGAGTGTATGCATGTAAAAGAAACGCTAGCTCAATTCCATTTGTTTTCTCCCCGTAGGTTTGATAAACATTTGCAAGGTACAATTTGGCGAATCATCTACTTTTGCAACTAGGATAGGTAATAGGTAGACTATGAAAATTTGCTGTAAAAAAATACCGCGTTTATTATAGATGAATATGAATATACATATAAGATAAAAATAAAACACATACAACATACATGCATGTACGTATGGATGTGGGAAAGAGTTGAAACTCGATAATAATTGCTTTTCCCTCACGTCTCGCTGAGTGCTTGATTGAATGACGGGAAATTGTATTATGTTATGCTATGTTATGTTCCACTCACGATTAGAGAAAAGGGGAACTTCCTCGAGCTTTTTTTATACGTTTTTTATCCATTATCACCACCATCTCCATCTTCATCTCCATCGTCGACACACTAGTTATGTACTGCTGCGTTATAATTCTTAATACACATGACATGTATGTAAGCCATATGCACGCATGGTGAACCATTTTAGCGCATATTAAAATTTTACTTTAAAGGCTGTCTAAAGGGAAAGTAAGCAGATCATAGGTAGAGTAGATGGAGAAAATGCATACAAGTGCAAAATTTTGAATATTTATTTGACTTTGATGAGCTATCGATCCAGTGTTTGGGAAGGAAAAGCCTGCCGTGAATTTTTTAACGTGTAAAATTTTAACATTTTTATTTTCCTTTTATTGGGAGCTTTAAGTACTGTACAAAAGCTACTGGTTCCATGCTATATAGTTGCAAGAACCATTTCTTCAAGGTTTTCCTTTTTACGCATTTATTTCTTTTAGTGTGTGGACGGACAAAAACTCATCTGATTGTGTCAAGCTAAACGGACTCCCCGATACGATCTACCATTTGACGTTTATGAAACAGAAAATTTATAGTTTAACGTATTTTTAATGACACTGCACAGATTGACCGTAAAGATTAAAGGAAATGTTTGGTGAAAGTTTTTACACCTGAATTGTTCTGTCCCGATTTTTTCTACCGTCAGACTTACATGCATGAAAAATGCATAAAAAATGTTTAAATCTTCATATTAGATAAGTTTATATCAATTAAACTCCAACTTTTTTACGGTGGGTGTTTTCGTACAATCAGCTCAATATATTTTGCTGTGTAATGTTTTTAGGTAAAAGTTATAATTAGAAAATCAATTCGAATTGAAATTTGAGCCATAGTTGAATCCGTGGGTTTGCAAATAAGGCGGAGTAAATTGCTCTTCAATTCATTGCCTGAGCTTTTTGCATTGATTTTATATTAGTCTTTGAGCATAATTCTAAAAAAAATTAATTTTACAGATGTTATGATGTTTTTTTAAAGAAAGCCGAGCTTGCTGTAACATTTATTGTAATGGTTTTTACCTTTCATTTTTTCTGAAAGTTTGAGTTTGGCTTTTGCCTTACGCAGCTTTAGTTGTTGTTTTAGCCCTGATCGATTTTGACACCATTTCTCTATCCATGTGCACACAAAAAGTCAAGAGGACATTTTCCATTTCCCACCGTGTAAAAATAAGGATGATACAGCTATATACATACATACAAGTATAAGGAAAAGCAAAAAATTGAAATGAAACCCAAAGCTCGCCCATCTGCCTTACATGCCATACTTTGTACTGTACATTACGCATTGAGCAGTGTAGCAAAGAGAATAGATAAAAAAGAAAGGAAAAGAGAAACATTAAGTATGGGAATAATCCCATGAAAATTCTGTTGTGGGAAAGTTTTCCTCACGTGAAAAAAGCAGAAAAGGGAAACAACGAAACACACCATAGCAAACCTGACGACCATCCATACCACACCAATTCTTATGTACATACAGCCATAACTATATAGCAAAAGTACACATAGTAAAAGTAGAAAAATTGTGCACACATACATATACAAATGTATGCATAGGAGAAAGTCGAGAGGAAAAGAATGGAACAAAAACGCAAGAAAAGAAAAGAAAGTACTACAGAGTACAGAGACGTGGAAGGAGCAAGTGAAAACTTTTCCCATACGACGTAACACCTTACTGCTCACCAGTTGTTTTGTATATTAAGGAAATATGACGCTTCAAATTGAATAGAAACAAGAAACCTCCTTGTTCACCCACAAGAACCCTGCTCAACTAGACTAGATTAGAATAAACTAAACTAAACTCGAATTCAAACCAACTCGACTCAGTTCAGCTCAGCTCAACTCAACTCAGCGCATCTCTGCTCAAAGTACGACGTTCTCCATCCCATTCTCCCGCTTTCTCATCGTTCTCCACTCATAAAACTATTCCGTGGTATACTACATATTAAGCTGTGTGGTGTACAGTGTACAGAGTATGCAACCCATATCTTCTGAATTCGCGTTTGGATTCGCAGTCGTACACCAGCATTACGAGTATTACGGACAATCATGTGGGAAAAGATAGATGAGCAGTTGCTTTCTGTCTCTGTCTCTGTGTCTATGCACACACTATACTTAGATAGATGTACACATTTGGGTCGCCTTTGTTCCTTGTTCCTTTCTTTGTGTCTGATATTTGTGTCGAAATACGAGGTAGAGACTCGTGCTTTCCACACACACATACACACACACTTTTATGCAAAGCTCCTTTGTACTCTCCTTGTCCTCCTCTGGAGCAACACTGGAGAAAAGGGTAATCCAAAAAGATCTACATTGGCAAACTTTCTTTATATGCACAGACAATCTACTTGTACGCTGTACACTGTACATCACAGTCTAGAGTGCACAGAGTACACAGACAGAAAGAAGTTTCTTTCTTTTCGCTCCTTCTCCGTCTCCTTTTCTCAGTACACAAGGCCGAAAGCCCATCTTTTGAGGATATTGTTTGAATAGGTTTTTTCTTGGTGAATTTAAATGGAGAAAATATCCATTGCGCCAAAGGAAAGCCGTATTTTCCACACTCTTACATAATGGGAAGAATAGAGCCCATATTACACACATATGTATAATGTATACACATGTATAAGGGAAAAGAGAAGGACAATAACTATAGCGATGACGATCAAGATGCTGCTGATGATAGTGGCAACGGCAATGACGCTGGTGATGACAACAATGACAACGATGAAAGTGAAAGTGAAGGGGAAAGTGAAAAGAAGGGAGAAACAATACAGACTTTGCTCGCTACTACATATATACTAAGTATAATATATATTCAGATTCAGATTGAACATTAGACGCACTCTTTACTCTTTACATATGGTCAAAGGAAAAGACACAAAGAGATTACTGATAGCTTCTCTTTTCTTCAGTCTTCATCCTTCTGGTCCTCTGCCTTTTCTTTCTTGTTGTTCTTGAGAAAGGACCGTAAAGGCTGGAGAAAAGAAGGCAGAGAATTCAGATAGGAGAATAATGGGTGAGAAAAATGCGATTGTCCATATGTATGCACGGGAATTTTCGCCTTTCTTTGGGACTTTGCGATAGCATTGACTGACAATTTGAATCTGTGTATGTACCAAGCGTACACTATATAAAGATAGAGTAGGCAGTATAAAAAGGCTGTCGATATGCATATTGCATTCAATGGGTTGAATTCTTCATGGTGAGATATTTTGCCGCAATTTCCTCAAGAGTGAGGGCTGCTAGCCTTAAGATGTCTTAAAATGCACAACAGTATCATTCACCACATGCTGCTGCATCTCCACGCGAGTAATCGAATTCCTTGTCCGTCCCTAGTCCACATGTTATCTACATACATACATAGGCATACTTATGCTGTTTGTCTTCTTTGCTCCTTTTCTTTTTCTCAAACTTTTGTCTTGTCTCAGAAAGTGTGAGACTTTTTGGGGCTTCCTTTGTTGTTTCTTTGTTTTTTAAAGTATTTATAAAGATACACATTCACTTTGTGGAGCATCTCAACTCTCAACTCTTTCTCTCTCTCCCAAGTTGAGAATTGAGCCTTGTGTATTGTATTGAATTGAATTGGACAATGTGCCATGTCGTGTTTTGTATGTACGGTGTATTGTACACTATCTACATATTATATGTAGATGTTTCATGTGGTTTTTTTCTGTGTATGTACATAATGTTGTGAGTTTTGTTGGGGTTGCATGGTGTCGATAAAACCTTGTTGAAAAACTTGTTCAGGCATCGGTATTTGCAATCGCCTCTGTCGCTCTTACCATGCTGCTTTTTCTTACTTTCTCCGGGTGTGTTATGTCGCTCTTTTTGTTGTTCTTGTTGTTGTTATTTTGGGGTATCTCGTGAACCAAGTTCCCAAGAATGGAGATGTGCGAAGGAAGTTCAAGGGAAAAGTTTGTCTCCATCGATAAAATCTAGCGATATGTCGTTCCCCGGTACCGACAAAAGTATTGTGTGTGTCCATGTACAATGTAAATTGTATGTACATGTGTGGATGACTAGAGTCTAGAGTATTGTAACTCTTTTTTCCTCTTTTTATCCAAGAGTTTTAAGTTTTGTATTTATTTCCCTTCAAACTTAACTTTTCCCCACAGTGGCTTTATTTCTATCGTTGTCCTTTTCTTTTGTCAAGTATAGCTGTCCTTCTTTATGAATCCGACAAAACTGTCCCGCATCTAGAATCTGAAAGAATCCTTTGTACAATTTCAGAGCTCAGTCTGTGATGAATAGACCTTTTGACGAAAAAAACTGAATCTTCTAGGGTTGTAATGAATTATTAAGAATTTAGATGCATATTTAAAAAAATCTAATTGTGGGTTTCTTTTTCATTTGTTTTTCAACAGACAAACTGGACGCGGACATGAGAGCTCTGACACCCGCGGAATTCTCCCAGAGTCAAAAGAGTCCGGATAGGAACCACAGCAGCAAGTCCGTCAAGTTCACCTACCACCGCGTCATGATGAATCCCCAGATGGCAAATCAGACGCGAAGTTTATCCGGAAAACTCAAAGCCTTTGCGGCCGTGTCCATTGCCTCCCATGCTAAACCTCCACAGCAACAGCTACAGCAACAACAACCCCAATTTCAGTCTCAACAGCAGCTGCCGACGATTCAGCAGTCAGCTTCTCACCCACCTCCAGCCCAGTCTCATGGGTTGGATGCTTTGGATGAAAACAGTGGAGTGAAGTGGAGGAACTTGGATAAAACTAATGACCGCTCATTAGTCTTTGGTGAAAGGAAGGGGAAGGCGAAATTAAAGGGAGGGAATCAGTCTCTATCGCTCTCTCTGTCGTCGTCGTCCTCGTCCTCTCATCGTGCGGAGGATGATCAAAGGAATGACATCGTCAAAGGAGGAGATGATGGGGAAAAGGCCTCATTCAATAGCTTTGGTTTTGGGTTTGGTTCAAATCCGAGTCCGGACTCAAACTCCAATCCAAATTCGAATCCGAATTCGAATTCCAAGATGTCCCGTAACATTAGTAGTTTTACAAGTAGTCATCATCACTCCAATTACAATTACAATAGTCAACGGATACAAAGCCAGCTGGAGGAAGATCTTGCCAAAATGGAAGCTCTGTCCAGTGGCAAACACAATTCCAATTCCAATGGTGGCTCTTCTTCTTCTTCGTCTTTCCACTGGAGACCGTGGATTCATCACAAGGCGTACAATAGCCCTAGCAGTGGTAGTATT
The DNA here is from genome assembly GCA_034698285.1 of Sminthurinus bimaculatus. Classification (NCBI taxonomy): domain Eukaryota; kingdom Metazoa; phylum Arthropoda; class Collembola; order Symphypleona; family Katiannidae; genus Sminthurinus; species Sminthurinus bimaculatus. The sequence goes on from JAQIVE010000423.1 coordinate 28,502, forward strand.
AGCAATAGCAATAGTAATAGTAATAGCCATAGCCATAGTAATAGTCATAGTCAATCTTTCCCCTCTCCACTTCCCTCCACATCAACACCTCAGCCAAGTCCCAGTCCAAATCCGAATCCGAATTCAACCCCAACTCCCATTCCAACCTCGACCCTGTCCTGGAGAGACCAACTGCAAAAGTTCCACGAGGAACAACATGCAGCCGCCGCCGCTCGCTATCCCCACAACCACCATGGTCATCACAGCAACCATCATCATCATCATCATTACTCCCAGTCCAAGTTCCACATGAAAAATGTAGAATCTTTCCCACCAACCACCTCACAAACAACCAGTAGGACGACGACGACCACCCCAAAACTTGACAAAGATGAAGACGACGAGGATGAAGATGAAAATGAAAATGAGGATGCGGGGGAAGTGGTAGACGACACAGACAAAGACAAATATGACAACTCCCCCACTAATTCACACCCCAACTCCCTGGAAAGTGCGAGAGAGTATCTGGACCGTCACTACCACTGGCAGAGGAGACACCGGACCAGACATCATCCAATCCTCCTCTCCAAGAACAATAACAGGGATACTATCAATGAGAGTGAGGATCGTAGTAGTCAAGATGCAAATGACAATGACAATGACGTTGATGCGGACGCTGAGGAATTGTCCGACGACCAGTTTTCCTCTCATCATTCCACTTCGCTCCAGTATAAAATATGAAGGAAATATAAATACACCAACATTTCCTCCGACTAATTCAGAGTATTTCGACTTTCTATGACACAAACATATGATATGATATAATATTATACAGATACTATTACAGGATGCAACACCTATATGACATATTATTATACTAAATTAGTGTGGCTGGGCAATGTCAAGGTCAAACTTTTACCTTTGTTTTTCGTTCTAAAATTTTTGAACCAAAAAATGGGTTAGAACAATTAAACTCAGGTGTGTACTTATATCAAAGGGAAAGCTTAACTTTTGACTTGCCAAGCCTCGCTGATATCCTTGAAAATGAGTGTATTATTATGTACAATATACCTAATTTGAAAAGCACTAATATACATACATGATCAAATATTATATTATTATATATTATGACGCAAGGAGTTCAATTAAAGAAAACACAAATATTATTATTATAACTATGTTACGTAAAACAGAGTGTCTGATAACAGAGTGCACTGGGTTTATTTCTTTATGGAATTTTGGCGTTGGGTGAAATTGGCAATTGGCCTTACAAATATTTTCCAAACCTCTCTATTCTCATAATAAATTCGGCAGAGTTGAAAAATATATTTCAAGTTTGCACCAAGTTGAAGGCAACAAAATCGTTTGTGGGAAAATTGTTTGTGCAACTTTCCTTTATGACCTTACGCACTTTCCTCTCGCTATTTTTCAGCATGAAGGGGGAATTGCCCCCAGTTAAATTTATTTCACTGTGTGTTCACTGTAAACTGTAGACAAGCCAAAAGTGTCTTTGGTTCGCCTTCCAATTTCGGCATTTTAAAGTTTTCCTATACTAAAACACAAAGCAGTAAACATATAGTTCTTGCACGAGTTTTCCCTCGTTCTTTCTGTCAGAGTTTCCGTATTTTTGTTTAAAGTACTTTTTCTTTATCTTTTACACTTTTGCACTGGAAACCTAAAAGTATCTACGTACATCGTACATACACAGTTGAGGAACGAATAGACAAAAAAGAAGAGGAGTCAACTATGTATTTATTTATTGGATTGTGAGAAACGAGGAAATTTGGGAAATGTGGAAATGGGGAAACAAAACAAAAAAACCGTAGCATGTAGCCCACAAAACAGAAGAGCGTACACCGTAAACACAACAGTACGCAGCGAGCAGTGTTATGCGAGTATACATAGAAAGCAATAGTTGAATGTTTTGTTTTGTACGTGTTCCATCGAGGGAAACGGAATGAATTTAAAGGTTGATGTGGTGTGTATGTGTGTGTGTGTGTGCTCTTTATTGTTTTGTATTGTATATTTGTCTTTTGTTTTATATAACTGCATTGTATTTTGTTGCATGGTGATGGTTTTGTTTTATTTTGAGGATGGGTGAATGGGTGTGTTTTCAGAGTTGGAGTGTATCCATTTATGGGATACTCAGATGCTTTCTCCACTTTCTCCCGCCGACTTTCTGACTTTCACTTTCACCGGTGACGGAAGTGCTGGTCCTGGTTCTGGTCTTGGTTCAGGCCCTGTTCTTCTTCTTCTTGTTCTTCTTAGTCTTAGTCTTGAGCTGACTGTCAACTCCAAAGGAAATATCTACACGGTAATATATTTCTTGACTTTTCCGTCCGCCTCATCCATCGAGAAGACACAACGTGCAATGTACATACATTGTACATACATGGAAACAATACACAAATATATTATGTGGTAAAGTAACTCAAAAAGCGAAACCCTACCGAAACCGAAACTCAACCCAAACCAACCAGAAAACGAACAACAACAACAACAACGACACCGACAAAAACAAACGCAGTTGAAGGAACAAGGAGAAGCCATATCCGAGTTTACAAATAACAAGTTTCAAACCTCTCAACTTGAGCCAGGGACAACTTTCTTCACTTTTCACCACCAAAATACGATGCATGCAATATATGCAGTGTGTACAATACAATATAAATACGTTTCCTAGTTCTATTTTAGTCCTATAGAATACACACAAAGACGCACCTTTAGACGCAGGAATAAGGACGGGTCGCAATAACTTTCTCTTTCCTCACTCCAATAATCTAAATGCATAAGCATACTAGGCGGAAACTAAAAGTTGGATGCAAACGTAAACTAAAGTTTGTTACTATTTTATGCATCAAGTTTTGTTCTGTTTCGTTCGTGTGTGGGATATACATACGTACCTATTTATATTTGAGCTAGCATGTAAGTTTTATTAAAAAATTAGACACACTACAAATTGCAGTGTTTTTACTCTCGCGACGAGTTGCATACTCCAATTTTGTTTTTGCCCCTTGCAAATTTAAGGCATTTATTCTAAAATCGTCACCACTGAATTTCTTTTTACTTTGGTTTTGGCAGCCGTTGAAAAGCCACATTTTCGGTTGCTTTTTTTCATAAATAAGGTTTCTGCTTCACATCTTTGCATTTATTTTGCAGCAGTTTTCATTTTTCGTTCAATAAAATTGATCAGATGGAACATAGAGAGAGTGGAAAAATTTGCATATGAAAAAGAAAATTTTTACAGGTAACTCCTATGCAACGTTTCGCCTCAGCGACGCTGACTGTGTGGCAGAAAGATGATGTAGACAACAGGACAAATGGAGCCTGGAAGCTCCAGGGAAAGGAGAAGAAGAAGAACACTTGAAAACTGAAAAAGGTTTTGCACTGGATCCTGAAGAATTTTTTTACGTGTCCCCGCCTATTATTCTATTATTATAATTGTGTCTGATCAACGCCTACATCCCGCATTCTCCCGAGCAGTGGCATGCATGCATACCACGAGGGACTTGAAGCTTGGATAAATAAAATGATATGATACGGCACGATGTGATGTGATATGATATGATCGGAAAATGGAATCGAATTGATGCGACTATCGTTATCGCCTCTTCTCATCCTTCTTTATTCTTCCAGTTTATAAATTCCAGATCCCAATTCATGCTCGCATTCCTCGTCCCTCAGCAGCTCGACGCATTCGGGTACATGCAGACATGGAGTCTATACAAATATTTTGCAATCTAGTTACATCTACTCCACAATATAGAATATTCATACTGTCCTTTTTGCCCCATTTCAACGCCTACCCGGCAACATACTTTGTACACATACTCACTCTTTACTTTAGAAAACCTCAAAATACAAGGGATTTTGCATGTGGGGCACTTGTAGATCGTCGTCGATACAATACAGGCATAATAGAACCAAGGAGGGAATCTCAATTCTCAATACAAATCCAAATGTATTATGCCTGCCGGCGTGTCCTTCGTCGTCCATGAGCATCCTTTTTTCTCCCAAATTTCTCGGGATCCCATACATAACTATTGTGTAATACATCATGTTATTCTGTTGGTGTATTTTCTGGTGGGTAGAAAGTACGGAGAAAATTCACGTCTCAATTCAAATTCAAGAATAAATCCAAAGTGAAAGACGAAAGGCACACAAGTTAGATAATACAGAGTTAGGATATCTTGCATATCTTTGAGAAATTCAAAAAGCCATACACGCAATACACTTTACATACATTTTGCATTGTATTATAATGTTATATTATTATGTTATATTTTTTGAGTTATCCGAAACTTGGTCGTTGTCATTTTCGTTGACGTTGATGCTGATTTTCATGTCGATACATTTCCCCAAAACATTAGGATTCATGAGAAAATAAATGTATGCAGGAGGAGGAGGAGGGAGATGGAATGTGTACAAAATAGTTTTATTGAGTAGTTTCTAACAAGATCGTAAAATAAAATTTACTCACCGTATATACATACGTACACTAGTACGTACATACATACACACACGAATTCAAGGGGAAAGATGGCAGTCTTCTATTATGCTGCATTACATATTTATATTATATTATCTCCGCTCTTAACACAGTATAAACAGCAATACATATAGTAAGTGCATGGAGAAATGTAGTTACATTGAGGAAAAAGAAAGAGACGTGAGAGACACTCAAAACTTGGGCATAAGAAGTCAGTTTTATCTACATACATACTTTTCATTTTCAAAGCCACTCATCCTTGGTTTTATATTATGTAGATGCATACAAAATACCCTTCATGGAATTTGTATTAAGTATCGACGGCCATGTAAAGGTACTCGCTATATTATGCTCATATGAAAGTTGAAGAGAAATAAAATTCATGGTTGTATGTATTGGTAAAGTATATGATGTACTATCTATCTATCTTTACAGGAGACCAGCTATCCAACTTGTATTCCAAATTCTAAAACTTTGAACTTTGAACTCGTCTCCCTTCCGCACAGTATATATTTACATTGTCCAAATTTTTTCTAAAGTGGATTTACATTTTGAATACACAATGCATCAACTTTGGTATGGATTTGTATACGTTTATACATTTAGACTTATACTGTAGAGGTTTATCAGATTCTGATCTTTACTTTTTACTGTACTGTTCCACGTACTGTATGTACAGTAAAAAGCGAAGCCGAATTCGCCTTATGGAAAAGAATAAATAGCGATGAAACTAACTAAATAAATAATGTTTGTAAATAAATCCGTCAAGCATCAAAACGTCCTTCTGCAAATGTTCTTTCTGGAGTTATTTCCAGCGTTTTCAAGTTGTCGGGCCGGAAACTCTTAGAAATTATTTACATTAGAAGATTGAAAGTTTGAAAATTGGTAAAATTCCATTTCAATAACCTTTTATCAAGTTTAAGTACCTCATTTTATGAGCAATCATATACATACAAAACCACAATGTGGATAATATTGCTACACAGCTATAGCTTTCCTTCAATTCTGACGAAATTCCGAAATTAGAACTTAATCTACTTTTTATGAGTTTTTTATAACTCCATTTTGTACATTGTAATACAATTTTGACAAGTATAAGGTCTAGGGTATAAATACAATCCGTATTGTGTATATGTACATGAGCTAATAACCCAAAAACAAAAGCGACAAGGATTCCAAGTACCGAAATAAAGCTAGTTAAATCTATGGAAGATTTCGATAAATTTGCAATCTTCTCCCAGGAACTTTCATCGAGACTCGAACTCGAACTGACGTCTGAGCTAGTTGTACTATATTGTGTGTGTATGTATGTGTGTGTGTATTCAGTGTTCAGCTGTTTATTTTCATAGCACCAGCTGATATGGAAGTTTATGGGAAAATATAATTCAAGTTCCAAATAAGTATATAAATATAATACGTACATGGTACAATGTACACGGTACTTGGTGAATTATGACGAGAAAGGCCTGCCATTAAAATCTGTGACAAACACAACAAACGTAGCCCAATACATCATACAGTATTATGATTATGACTGCATGCGGAAAATACCATAGTCTCCATTTTCTTTGCCCATTTACTATTAAACATTGTTCCATGCAGAAATCATAAAAGAAGATGAGGAAGCTCAATCTGAAAAGGTAAAGCACAATATATTACAATACAATACATTCCAGATTGCAGATTCAAGATTCCAGGTCCTGGTCCTATAGGCTATAAATATGTATCGCACAGGTTTTTATTTATATGAATACCTTTATAACTATATACGTATGTATAATGTATAACGACGGTTATAACTTGGAAGCTGGAGTCTCAAGTCTGGATCAGGAGACCAGAAGAAGGAAGGAAAAGGGAAAAGACTTGGCTCTCCTTTCACCGTCAGCTTTTTAGCACCGGGGATACATTATAAATTGTAAATGTGAGATAATGTGAATTGATGGGTACTTATCAAGCTCCAAGACTTCATATACTTTTGTATATTTATACTTATACAATACACACTCTTACACAAAAGAAAATACTCGCATGAATATCATATGCATTTTCATGTTTATGTAACGGCGCCAGTTCATAAATTCGCGACATAATAATAATAATAATAACATCTCTATATAATCATGATACAACAGCAAGCCCAGTGAATATTTATGTGAATGGTTAACAGAAACTCTGTTACGATTACAGTAGAAGATGCAAGGCAGTGCAGTTTAGTGCTCTAACCAGGGTTCTCTACGTTTTCTCTGTTTTCTCCTCTTCCAGCAGCTATACATATACATATAGATGAGACGATAATATTATTTTACGAGGGAGAATTTCTCCATAGCGTTTCAAGCTTCGAGATGTGTGACTTACTCACTTCCTCACTTGTTTTTGTTTTCTCCACTGTGCTCTTGCTGCTTACTCTACATTCTACATACATGTACTTGACTGTTCACTACGTATCATACTCACTGCTCACAGTTCACACTCTTACTTCATATATGCAGCTTTGTTCTCCCCGCCCTTTGTTCTTTCTATCTTTCTCTTTTTTCGGTCCCTTTTTCTTCTGCGTCCCCCTCTTCGTTATATTCCACGGTATGATTTGAATCCTTTTTCTTAGCAGGAGTGTAATAATAAAAATAAGAATTTGAAGCAGTCACGGCTCACACTGCATTATTATCTTTGCATTTCTGTTCCTTCTTTTCTATGCATGTATTTTCTGCAGTTGTTAGCTGTTCTGTTGTGAAAGCAGGGGAAAACGAATACTACGATATAATGTAATATTTTTTTGCATACACGCAGAGCATACTGATTGAATTGAAAAGCCTTGTTCAAGCAATATGTTTATTGTACAACACAGATATTATTACTCTTTATTTCATTACACTCTCTATGTATTATTGGAGAGCTGTCTAATGCAGCAGCGGCCGTGGACGTTGTACATGAGTGCAGATAGAACTGCATCTTAACATTTATGAAAAAAGAAAATGCACTGTTTCTGGAGACAACTTGGAATTGGAATTAGACTGTAGAGAAGGGAACTGCAGCGCAGGAATAAGTAAGTATATAAACTCGAGCAAAATGAAATGAAATTCTGGCGGTGATGGTGATGGTGATTGTGCTGGTGATAATATTAATGATGATGAAAGCTCCTCTGCGTGTACAATGTGCAGTGTAACATATATATATACTATATACATAGGATGAAGAAAAAGAACCGGCTGGGAGGGAAAGCAGTCGAGATTTTGCTACGACCAGGGACAAGATCAGCATGCGAAATTCAGTTAGTCAAAAGAAACACGGGATTGACATTCTCGCCACGCCTCGAAAAACTTATAAGTACAATATAACTACAGCTATATACCTACCCATACATGCATTTAATATGTACGTGCAATATGAACTTATGTACATCAAGATTTTTAACAGGCTGTGTGCAAGTTCAAAGTATTTATGTACGATATTTATACCTAAGTAGCTGTATATTGTAAATTGTACATATACATATACATACCTATATTCATGGCTGAATGTAATGCAATTGGGATTTGGGAAGAGTTTGTGATAAACATGGTGCTTTTGGCTTGTATAATAAAATAATGTAAGATGGATTTGAGGAGTGGAAGAGGGTACACACGCGGGTGACCAAAACTTTTAGGGTCGTGGTTGACAAACTTTTTGTAGCTCTGAGTAAGCGTGTGTGCCCTGTGTTGTATGTATATATTGTACAATATACATTATACATGGATGTTTGTGCACTGAGCATCTTTCCACGTTCACACATCACCACTTTTTGAGCCAGGTCCATTACCATATTAACGGAGGAATTTACGATGCACTCGATTCAAAACACTGTTTACCGTTTACTTATGTACCGTGCATGTGCAGGAATTCAATTAAAGAATGAAACAAATGGCTCAATATCAATGAGAAACCATTTGAATTATATAGGCATGGAATGATTCAATTACAAACTTTAAAGAGTTTTACAATTATAGTATTAAAAAAGTCTACTGTCGTTCTATAGTAGCATGAGCAATAATTCCAAGATAAATGCGGATTCATTTTCATCCTGTATTTTTTCAAGCCTATAAATGTATAAAAGCAGTTTCTAACTATAAGGTAAAATGTACACAATTCTAATCACAATAATTATATATTTATGCCGAATTAAAATTTAAAACATGCAAAACTAAATTGGCAAAAGGTCCGTAGGGTAAATTTTGTATCTAATTTCTTTGGACTTCCACTCGACCCAACTCAACTTTCCAAATTATACCTACACATACATACATACATTATATAGCATCAGGCAAATAAAGATAAATCAGGTCAGAAGTACAAACTGGAAGCACGGAATTAAAGCAAATAAAAAGAAAATACAGATAGACTACTCTAGATAAATGAGGAAGGATAGAGGACGAGAGATAAGAGTACATACATAGAGAAAGTAAAAGTGGAGTAGGAAAAAGAACTCCAATTCCAACTCCAGCCCCAACTTGAACAACATGATGATAATGATGAGTCCAACATTAGGAATGTCAATATTGCGGTGAGTCTCTGGCTCTACTTTCAAACTTTGTAATACTCCTCTATATTAACGTCCTCCATATATAAGCATGTATAGATGTACGTATCGTACAATAGTTACACCGCACAATATGTGGGTGAGTTTTAGCGACTAAATCTGAATCTAGATCTGGATGTAAGTGACTGGGTTTTTACGGTTATATGACGGCTATACATAGATACGGACAAACTTTGTGAGATTTTGGATATCACATTACTTTGAGTCAAGGAAGAATTCCGTAACTCATGCTCTGATGATATATCAAATATGTAGCGTATACAACATACAGCGACTATGTACATACAATGTACAGCTGGCAAAAGACTGGAGAAAAGAGAAAAGGTAGGGAGAAAACTACAGTGACATGAGACATGAGTTTGATCATACTTTTCTCCACTTGACTCGCTCACCCACTCATTCCTCTCTCTCTCTCTTTCTCTCTCGTTGTTTGCCTCGCTAATGAATGGAGGGGAGTAGAAAACTAGAAAACGGGAGAGTTCTGGTCTATATGGATTTTTTGGTGGGCCTTCGTGGACAGACTTTGATAAGAACAAGAACTGACTGTGATTGTGCCTTTCTCTCTATATTTATGCATGCATACAGTGTCTACTTTTATGTGATACATACGTCTTGCCCATACATTATTAGTAGATGCTGTAGAGACAGGTTAGAGTGTAGAAAGTGAGTGAATAGTGTATAAAGTTCC